>QLOR01000228.1:0-52770 GCA_003313825.1 Sarcodon aspratus
CCGGCTTATAAAGTGCATGAACTCGTCAGTGTTTCCGCTTTGCCTAATTCAACATTTTACACGTATCGCTCAGATTACGACTCTAAATCACGTTTCCGTATCCCATCTGTTCATCACCCCCTCGATGCGGACCTCGAATTATCTTCGTCTGTTGGTGGATAAATCACCTTCATTGGGACAGTCCCGGCCTGGTGATATACAATCGGAAGAATTGCCACACTTGAAGGTATGTCTCTGATGACCCAGCTGGGATTTTGCTTATTCCTGGCAGCATCTCGTAGTCGTGGATTGTTTCCACGACAAAACCATATTTGACCAAGAGTTGGAACTATGTCGGCCAGCTGTGGACTTCCGTGAAGTCCCTATTCGAACTCTTGGCTCTCGTGAAGAAAGGATGCATGAGCAGATATCCACTACTCTTGACCCCCAAGATGTGATTAACCTACAATTTACCAGGTCAGTCTATCTCTTCCATCTTACTGTTCCGGCTCTTCAACGGTATTGTATAAGTGTAGGCTTGTACTCTCTCTCCTCGATGATTCAGCCCGATCTGATATGTGCAATGTCGGCTATTCAGCGGAACTACAGGCGCCCCGAAAGCCGTCTCGTTAACTCACCACAATCTATTGAACAATGCTCTATCAATCGGTAACGCCATGCTCTTCACAGAACAAGACGTTTTGTGTAACGTCCCTCCTTTGTTCCACTGCTTTGATGAGTAGTTTCCTTCCAAAACTATAAATTTACCTGATATTTTGTTTCTACGTCTTGTGTTAGGGAATCTTGCGGCCTTCACTCATGGAGCGTGCGTTGTTTATCCAAGTGACGTTTTCGATCATAAGAAGGTTGTGGACTCGCTGTTGAGCGAAAAGTATATTTCCAAGCTCTCCTCTTGTTCTATACTTGTCTAACCTCTGTTATGGAGTTGTACTGCGCTTCACGGTGTTCCGACGCATTTCCTTGCTGTTCTTTCTGAGGTCCAACGGCGAAAAGAGGCTGGGCAGGATTTGGATTTCAGTAGGTTGAGGTACGTGAAAGCGTGGGATGAGGATCGGAGGACTGACACTGTTAAAGGACCGGAATTGCAGCAGGATCTCCCGTGCCTATCGATCTCATGAAGCAGCTAATAACGAAGATGAATCTCAGGGATTTGACGGTGGCGTATGGGATGAGTAAGTCAATTCTGATGTAATTAAACAATGCTAATTTCAGCTGCCTCGATGAAGCTGAAACTAGGTAATTACCTGTTCGCTATGTCCGACTATGTCTCCTATGAATATTCGTTCAGCCCGGTGTCATTCCAATCAACGACATTTGATTCCGTTCAGAAGAGGGTGGAGACTGTGGGGAAAATTTTACCTCATTGCACTGCTAAGTTGGTAAACCGTCATGGCGAAATCGTCCCGAGAGGAATCCCTGGAGAGGTTTGGATCAAAGGATACAACGTGCAAAAAGGGTTAACTACCTTGAATCGCTTGTATATGTCGTGTTTCTTACTTTCCATCAATAGGTATTGGGAAGATGAAGAACAAACACAGCAAACAACGGTCGTCGATAAAATGGATGGGCAGATATGGATGCGCACCGGAGATGAGGGAATTATGGATGAAGAAGGATATCTCCGAAGTTCGTCAGCCTTCTTATCTGTAAACAAGAGGGCTTTGCTGATGAAGCGCTGTTGGCCTAGTTGTTGGGAGAATCAAGGTATAGACTTTCCATTTCTTGCTTTGTTTTGTGCTGATCTAGAGTCTACAGGATATTATAATTCGAGGAGGAGAGGTTCGCTCACATTGGTTCGTTCGCATTTATGAGAGCTTACATAGCATCCAGAACCTTTTCCCCGTCCAGATTGAGAACACTTTGACTTCTTCACCACTGATTCGCGAAGCTGCCGCGGTGGCGGTCCCAGATGATTTGTATGGAGAAGTTGTTGGCGCCTGGATAGTGCTAGAAGATAATCATGACAAACTGCTGGGACGAAAGACGTCGCGCGAAGATGTGAGGGAGATAGTACAAAGCCAGATGAACCCGCAGGTGCGCAATCTTCACTTGTCTAAAGTGACACGTCGCTCAGGACGACATTCAGAACGCACCTCGGTATGTTTGGTTCTTGGGTGATCCAGAAAACTTTGGAGCAGATGAGACGTTGCCAAAAACTGCTAGCGGCAAAGTGATGAAACATGTATTAAGAGAATGGAGTCGGAAATTGGCCCAGAACGGAGTGGGTAGGATACCCTAGTTTTCTACACATGACTCAAGGTAAGGAAAATCTCAAACGACGACTTTCGTTGTTCACTGTTACTCGAGCTGATCGCCTAATAGGTAGCTTGACCGCTTTCATACCACATGATTATGTCGATCTTTCTTGATTTTGTGATCTACTACCAAATGCCGGTAACGGATTTGCAATTTTAACCTTAACAGTGTCATAATGGGGCCACTTTCCTTGATAATCTCAAGCCAAACATTCCAGATTTATCACCATTGAACAGAAAACTTTAAATCTCCGACGACTTCACGAGTATCTTGAGAGTCTTACAACTCAAACCCTTTAACATGAGTTGTATGAGCTATCAAGTGTTTCGAGCTAAACAAATGATTCGTTCACCTTTGGCTGAGAGCATACAAATATCAACAAATGGTAAGCATGAAGAAAAATTCTACATGTGGATTGTGTATACTTCTCATTTCTGCGAACGCTGGCGGAAGATTCGCGGAAGTTTGAGAATCAACGATTTGCCCTGAGTCGACTTTCTGAACATGACTTTGGATGAGAATACCAGAGGAGATGCGCCATCCTCCACCTGGCGACCGCTCTTCCGGGACACCATACCACGATACCCAGCAACTTGAGGGTCATCACTATCATATTCAAAATGCCGACTATTGCTATCCATGCAAATGACATGAAAACGGGGGAAAAATTGCGTGTCATTTTGTGGTTGGTCCCGGTTGTTCAGTAACTTCCGATTCATCATCACTCAACTTGAATGCTTCCAAGAAGAAACAAAGGACGTACTGCTTCATTAGACCATCCATCACCCACTTCCTCATTTTCCTTAGCATTTTCAACCTGGAACCGTCCCGGACACATGCGACTGTAATCGATGATGTCAATGGTAGATGTGTGCGAAGATGCAAGAAGACTGGCCACTCGATCCAACCATTCTTCACGGTGACGCCCAATTTATGTAGTGACATCGAGGACATTTCTTCTGATCACCTATTTTCTGCCGCAAGACAATACTCATCTCGAGAACCATTCCAGACTCCACCCGACTAGCAAACTCTGTGGGGTCGATGATTTGGCTATCTGCAGCACGCAATACTTTGTAATCGCCCCGTTCGACAAAGCGATTTCCAAAGGTATTTTTGCAATAGCCATTGATAATGTAGTGAAAATCCTTCCGTTACCGATATATGTGAGTAAAATCATGATAGAATGAAATATGGATCTTACCTCCCATGTGGAACAAAACATATTCGGGACTGGAATGACGTCTCCTAAATGATTCACTACTTGTATGGCGTCTACTTTGATGTGGCCCAGGAAGGGTAGACGTTGGTTGAGCAAGTCATGAAACTTCTTGAGGGATACATGGTGACCTGCGTGCAATTTGTTTCCAAGATTCATCCATGCAATTCTTACATTTAAAGATTGTCAACGACCAGTAGTAATGCATGAATGGGAGCGAAGACATACGATTGTAACGCCACTAAGAATCCTTCAAGAGATTTCCTGCTATTAAATAGTTCCTTTCTCAATGAAACCATTTCGTCTCCGTCCCACCTGCTGCACCAGACTCCAGTCCAAAGTTTGCTGATACTTGTGGACTTGAGACCTTGCCAAGTACCATTGACCTTGTCAAGCAATTCCTGCAACACCACACGACACCGCTCGACTTCAGGAGTGATCGTATTGGCCAGACTTCGACCCAACGGTCTCTCGTCATACTCTTGAATAGCAAACCCGGTCAGGGTTAAGGTATTCTGTAATGAAGTCAACTCAAACTTCCAATCGAGATGGATTTTTGAGGTATCTCTGCAATCGAGCAGCAGAGCTGTGATTTGGACGATGAGACCGACCGCGGTGTAAATAACAGACGCAGCGGTATCATTAGGACGAGATACTGCGACAAGAGCACGTCCAGCTTCAGGCGCAGAAGTCAGCCGTAGTATGTCGCCGCTGAAGTTGCTACTGGCGGGAAAAAGCTGTGTGCGTCCTGAGGGGAAGAGAGAGATGGAGATATTGTAAGTGTTATGGATGGTGTTGATCTGATCGTGGCCAACGTCATTGAACGCGCCTCCTCTGGCATCAGTGTATCTGGAATGACTGAAAGCCATCCCGCATCTGAATACAAGATTGCGCTAAGGACTCAGAGGAACCTTCTGTCGAAGAGCTTGTCTCGTCTCACAGAAGGAGTGGTCACCAGCTAAGCTAGGCACTGAGCGCGAGTGCTTTAGCGGAGGGCCGGGGGTTATGCAACTGTTGTCATTGGCATCGACGAGCTTATTGTGCGTACACAAGGATTGTGTACGATACAACAACACTGGGAACGGGATGAATTGTAGACTGCAGTACATCGCAGAGGCCCTAGTTCTACGCATTTAAACCTCTTGCGGTACTTCGGCTCCATGTTGGTGCTGAAACATCATATTCATTTTGTCCTTCATGATCCATACTGGCAGTTCTACATGCTCTGCCATTATTTCTCTTCTACTTGTTGAGCATCACCATTAGGTCCATATCCAAGAATGGCATCAGCTTCTGGGGTACCAGCAACAGGAAGGTCTTTCCGAAGGGAAACGCCAACCGGGGAGACGCCTTCGAGGTATGCGATGGCAAAAATGATATCCATATCTTCCAAGGAACGACCGGCCGTCTCAGGAAAGAATAAGTAAACGACGGGTATGATTAGCGCATTCAGCGCAGCAAACACTACATATCAAAAATTAGGGCTCAGAACAAAGCCTACCGAAAATCTACAAACCGATATAAGTTCCCCAATTGATATTTTGAAAAGAGGGGCCTGTTATCATAACGACTATAAAGTTGAATATCCAGTTCGATTGCGTCGATAATGCATTTGCGGGAGCACGAATGGGGAGACCGACAATTTCCGCAGGCTAATAAAGAGAATAAACGAAAAGCCATGGCTAAGCGACGTGCAGGAAATAAAAAATACGTACATAAAGCCATGTCATGCCCAACCAACCGATTGCAAAAAAAGAGTTGAAGACAAACAACAACACTGCAGACACGATTTGCGATGCCGAATTATTTATACAACCAAGGATAGCCAGAAGCACCATAGTCAGACATTGTCCAACTGCGCCAAACAACATCAGGGGTCGGCGTCCAACACGATCTATGATGTAAATAGTGACCAAGCTGATGAGGAAATACTCGGTGCCATTGCAGGCCGCTATTATTCTAGATTTCACATCCGAAAGTCCAAGACGCTCGAAGAGTAAGGTCTTTCAATCGATTATCGGTTTAGAATCCCCATGTTCGTGCAGTGACAAAGAAACTCACTGCATAGCTATAGAGAAGTCAGCATGCTACGTCTTCAAATTATAAGGCGTTATGAAAACTGACTAAGTGATAAGATTAATCCCTGTGATTTGTTGGAAACACTGTATAACAACTCCGAGCGTAGCACGACGGAAGTTCTGGGTTCGCCCTCCGGTGAATAAGTCGCGAAGGGATGATTTTCTCCCATTCACACTCTCCGCACGAACGGTTTCCCATATAGCATGGTAGGTTTGTTGCACTTCAGGATGTGTATACGGCAGGTCGTCTAATGCAGAAATAACAGAAAAAGCCTCAGCACTTTTTCCATGTTTTACCAACCAACGAGGTGATTCCGGAAGCTATCCGATCTTCAATATTCACAGGAAATCGTAATTAACAACCGACTCACGTAGAGAACGCCCACAATCATGATAAGAGCCAATATAATTTGCAGAGCAATGGGCACACGCCATTGTGCCGAAGACCCAGAGGCCCAAAATAGTGCAAAATCAATCCACTAGACATAAGGATATACAAATTTCATATCAACTCAACACCATAAGAGAAGGGAACCTACGTATGATACCATGATCCCAAACGCGATCAAGCTACCCTCAATCATTATAAAGCTTCCTCGTTTAGCCGCAGGGGAACATTCCGCATGATAGGTTGGGACGGTGGACGTCTAGATGAGATTCTAGAGCAGGATTGTCTTAAAACGAGAGAGAACACACATTCAATCCATTACCAAGGCCTGAAAGTGATCAGAAACAGATAGAACAATATTAAAATAGTTGTAATCACCGGTAACCACACGTGCCACTACCATCTGAGCATAACTGTACGAAGTAGCTTGGAGAATTGCTCCAATTATCATCACACATCCACCAAGGATAATCGTTTTTCTACGACCAAGCTTGTCGCCGATCCACAGGTTGGAAAATGCGCCGATAAGACAACCGATTTCCTACAATTACAGATGGGTACGATAAACAGTCACAGGAAAAATAAAAGAAATCACATAAACAGCTACAATGAAACTTTGAAGCGTTGCATGATTGCGAGGAAGGTAGGGGGCTACTACCACTTGAGGAAACACTTTTTCGAACTACCAAAATCAATGGAGCGACAAAATGACAGCGAGGATAGATAAAATACTTACCTGGGGAGCAGTGAGTAACGCAGACATTACGCCCTGATCGTAACTAATCAATGGTTAATATAGTGGTGCTGGTTCGTAGGGAGACAGTACGGACCCAAACAAAGTGAAACCTGTTCCGGCGACGAATGCTATCGCCCAATTCAAATGCCATCCTCGCATCGATAGGGCCTTCGAATTCACTTCTTCATGAAAATTCGGGTGCCATGCCTCTGACCTGATGCCATAAGAGGGTTTTTCGTTGATTTTGGGCTGTTCTACCTCGGGCTTGGTTGCAGAACTCATGACTGTGAGGAACAAGCAAAAAAGTATATAGCCCCACCTATTTCAACAGTTGTGTCACCAGTCATGTGAGAGAAGACGCCAACTAGTAAAGTAATGCCGTATTGAGTTGCTCTATAGGTTGGGGACATCGTTTAGCAGCGGTGGTGCAGAGCTCGGGTTGAACTATCGTTGCCAACAACTTGAAGAGCATTGTGGCGTGGCAGAATGTATCGATCGCTTTACTGGGTACTACTGTACAAGTACATAGACTGAAGCGGCGGCTATCACTTCATCAATGTCCGCACTACCTTCATTTGCGACAAATTTTTAACGGTAAATCCATGATGTCCGAACTACCTTCATGTTTACAGTAGCCCAATACAGCGAGGCAGCGTCTAGTCTTATCAGATATCAACGAAACGGCTGTATGCGCTGTACTTCAGCCCCACGCAGCTATAATCTTTGCAAAGTTCACTTGCGGATTCATAGACTCGGAACGAGTGAGCCCGAGATGCGATTATCTTCCGTGCACAGAATACTTGCCAGTGAGCATGAGATTGCAGTTTTCCAGCTGGCTTCTTCTACAGTTTTGATTTATTCCTTATACGTTTACAACACAGGTGAGAAAATAATACATGATTTCACAAACAGTCATGGGCTCAGGGGAGAGGACGACCCGAATTGATCGCCGTTGCAACCTGACTCGTGTTGGGGCGATTAAAAGCATATCTACAACTATGAGAACGGGTTAAGACACAAACAATAGTAGAGCATACCTTTCATAACTCTCCAAGTAAAGCGACTCCGTACTGCATGTGCTTTTGAAGGCAGGGTGCTGTAACAACCTATTGATCCAGGCGGTCAATTTCTCACCGGGTGGCAGTTCAAAACCTCGATAGTGCTTGAGGACATTTGTAACCCTCAATAGCCCTGAGAAGCTCATGATCAGTTGAAACTGTTGCAAATGCGTAAGCTAAAGCGTACATGGCCCAATCATAATGTCTGTCCACCCAATTTGACCGTTTTCTGACCATAATCCGTACTGGTTGTCAACTTCACGGCTGGTTCTCTCAAGGAGTGCCGTTAATTGTTCCAATGTCGCCGAGAACTCTGTTCCTTTTTCGATCTGAGTTTGCGGCTCTTGTGCTTGTAGATATCGATAGAACGCTGGAACGACCTGACGATTGACGACATCTGACTGGAGTCTGATGAGAGCGCGATGATCTACAAGTTGTCAGGGCAGGAACAGGCTCAAACTTCACAACAACATACAAGGATCAGAGATGGACGGGAGAAGACTCCTTTTAGTAGTATTGGAGGCTAAGCTTGCGAGGCGCAGCAATGAATTGAGAAATCATGACAGATCATAATCAAGGCCAGCTCACTCTTCTAAATAATCCATGATCACCGTACTTTCATTCAATGCTCTCGGGGGTTCGAAGTTGTGCAACTTGATGGCAGGAACGAGTCCTTTTGGAGAAACCTCCAAAAGTTCTGCCGGTTTTGCGTAGGGATCTACTTCATCTGAATACAAATCGTGAAGACCGCCTCAAGAAGTATATGAATGAGCATCCGTACAGTACTACGACTATTAATTAGCCCTATATGGTTCAGCAAAGCAGGAAATACTTACGCGATAAGGAATCTGAAGATATTCCAAAGCAACCCAGACCCGTTGAACAAAGGGACAGAAACAACTGCCGAACAGAGTGATGTCTGCAGGACCTTGATGGGCTTGCACAGTTACGAGGGCGTCACCCGTGCACTGCCTGTGATATGCCTTGCCAGAGTCCATGATATACGGTCACAGATGACAAACAAGTAGTACTGCGAGAAACAGTGTTTCACAGCATTTCCGCATCCTTCGGAGAAAGCTGCGGACTCTGTTGCGGGCTTATAAATTTGGACTCGAAGAGAATCAGTCGTCATATTCTCCTTTACTGTTTTAGCCACACACCACTATGCAAGCCATTCGTCTGCAGAAGAAGTACCCGGAAGTCTCACAAGATGAGATGTTTGATCTCATTAATCGCTTCAAGTATGTGGTCCCCGATTGCTAGAACTTGTGCAGGAGTTTATATTTTTATCTTTTAGTGCAATTGACACGAACTCTCCCGGTCGTGTAGACAAATCGGAAGTTCTGCGGGTATTACAAGCAGGTGGCCAGAATTACGATCTTGCCCGAGAGACGTTAAAGCATGTTAGCGTTGACGCTAGCGGGAAAGTAGAGCTGGAGGACTGGGTAGAGGTGTGTCCGTCTCTAATCTGCAATCTATTTGGATCGTAACACATTCTCAGCTTCATGTTAAAATGCGATCTACCTCGGAGCCTGCACTAGCAAAGAAGGCGGGCAAAGTTACTGTTCAGGGGTCCAATGCCAATGTCAGCCATACTATCAACGAAGATGAACGTAGCGAGTTTACGAGTCACATTAATGGCGTCCTTGATGGAGATCCAGACATTGGACATCGCTTGCCAATCCCGACCTCAACCATGCAAATCTTCGACGAATGTCGGGACGGACTTGTTCTCTGCAAGTTGATCAATGACTCTGTTCCAGACACGATCGATTCCCGTGTGCTCAACAAGCCTACCTCTCGAAAGCCACTCAACTCCTTCCAAATGACTGAGAACAACAACATCGTCATCACCTCTGCCAAAGCCATAGGCTGTTCCGTCGTGAATATTGGATCTCAGGATATCGCGGAAGGTCGGGAGCACCTGATCTTGGGTCTCATCTGGCAGGTCATAAGACGTGGACTGCTCAGTCAGGTCGATATCAAAATTCATCCAGAATTGTATCGTCTTTGCGAAGATGGAGAGACAATTGAAGATTTGCTGCGATTGACACCAGATCAAATTTTGCTTCGATGGTTCAATTATCATCTCAAACAAGCGGGGTGGAAGAGGAGGTGAGGAAACTATCGTCTAACTGACAGGAAAATCTAATCGTTGTTGTAGGGTCAATAATTTCAGTAAAGACGTCAAGGATGGCGAGAACTACACAGTTTTGCTCCACCAGCTGAAGCCAGATCAGTGCTCTCTCGGACCTCTCAAGACTCCTGACCTCAGGAAACGCGCGGAGGAAGTTCTCCAGAACGCGGATAACATCGGGTGTCGCAAATATCTCACGCCTGCTTCTCTGGTATCCGGAAACCCCCGCCTCAATCTAGCTTTCGTAGCAAATCTATTCAACACTCACCCAGGCCTTGAGCCTTTGGATGAAGCGGAAGCAAAGGATTACGGTGCCGTCGACGATTTCGATGCAGAAGGTGAACGGGAGGCGCGTGTATTCACCTTATGGTTGAATTCCCTCGGCGTAGAGCCTGGAGTGTTCAACTTGTTCGAGAACGTGAAGGACGGGTTGATTATCATACAGGCATTCGACAAAATTCTACCCGGATCCGTGATATGGCGACGAGTCTCTAAGCCCAAGGGGGGCGGTGTACAACCCTACATAGATGCCCCAGAAGGAGAAGAAGAAGAAGAAATCGGAGTTACGCCAAACCAGTCGAAGCTGTCCAGATTTAAATGCGTCGAGAATTGCAATTATTCTGTCGAACTCGCAAAACAGAATGGCATGCATATGGTCGGCATTCAAGGAGCAGATATAGTTGACGGCAGCAAGACACTTGTTCTTGGCCTTGTCTGGCAATTGATGCGGATGAGTATCACGAAGACTCTGACGTCGTTATCTGGAAAGGGGCGGCCTGTTAGCGACCAGGAGATACTTAAATGGGCGAACACTACTGTTCAAAAAGCCAAACCGTCTTCGAAACCAGCAAGGTCTTTCAAGGATCCGTCTCTTAGCACAGGACTATTCTTCCTGGATTTGCTAGAAGCACTGAGGCCGGGTATCGTTGACCCTGCCCTCGTTATCAGCGTGATGGAGACTGGGGATTATGAATCGCGCCGACAGAATGGTATGTATTGTCTGTCTTATAGTCTGTGTGATTTTAGATCGAACTAACTTGTTTTCAGCAAAATTGGCAATTTCTATCGCTAGGAAGATGAACGCTTTGATCTTCCTTGTCCCAGAAGATATTGTAGATGTTCGGCCACGACTTGTGAGTTGGTTCCTCTGTTGGTTCCTCTGTTGCTTTGACACCCACTGATCTGACACCTCAGATCATGACGTTTGTTGGAAGTTTGATGGCGATTCAATGATCGTCGGGGTATTCTAGGATGTGTATTTGAATTATTAACTCTCTGTAGTTGTTCAAGCTGTTGTAACACCAGTAGAAGGGCTCACACGACACCTCAAAAGGCAGACTGAGATCACATGGCAGATGATGAGGCGACGGGTACCGAGACGCATGGATATTAATCACCGTAATTATTAGCGACCACAGGAGTAGTTACTAGTTCCTACATAGTATGTACCATGCAAACTGGAACGAGGTCAAAGGCAAACCAATAAAAATCGGCTAAGTCTCAGCGTAAGAAACCCGCGAGCTGCCAGGATGACAGCTGCGCGTTGTTGCGGCCCCACACATACGCATGAGCGTTCGAAGAAGCATCATACGCGTCGGAAGCCTTCTGTTGTGTAGCGCGCTTAGAATCCACCACAGACGGCCCCACGTTTTTCCATCGTCAATCCTGTCCTCGTTCATGAGGACTTGAGTTTCTCACCGTTGTTCGGGTCTAACCTCGCTTTGGCCACCACAGTTGCCATGGTTTGATCAGCGGGAACATCGTGCAGTATCATTAACGTTTGATGGCTGCTTGAAGGGAATGTCGTTTCAGCTGCGATATATCAGCTCACTATCAGATTCCAACGACCCTGTGAAATGGTCCCACTGACCTACGATATTTTTATTTTCTTACCTGTCTACTCTTAGAAGTCTTCTGTTCACTGGCGCCGGGTGCACCTCGCTCTTTACTTCGCATATTACCACGCTGACGATATAATGTTGGACCATACCAAATCTGGGCCGCAAAAGCAACCATCCCCGCAAAATACCCTTGACCCAGCACGATCTCCAACACGTAGTAGATCAGCATCTTCCTTAGGTTTCCGACCAGGGTCTCCGCACTCACACATCCAATCTTTAATACCACTCACTTCACGACTGCATCTCGACCCCTATCATGATGCTCCTACACTGTCCACGGAACGACCTTCCTCACAAACTTATTCTTCTCTGCCAATCATCGACTTTGCTGAAACACCCCAGGCCACGCGTCCTTCGATAAAGGATGATATTGCCATGCTAGGCCTTGACTGTGCCGTTCCTCCTCTTCATGTTCCCTTGGCTGGGAGCACGAACCACGGGAGCACGAGCCAAGGGAGTACGAGCCAAGGGAGTACGAACCACTGGAGAGGCCGGCCATTACCAGTGCCTCCTGTTTCGCCGTTATCGCCACCTCCGTTATTACCTATTTCACCATCATCTACCTTGTCGGGTACATCCCCTGATTCCGTATATCCCACCCCTTTGAGTGCACTATCTCGACCACAGCTTTCTCTCGCACTCAAGTCCTTGGACTTGCACTCTGTAGAATCCACGGTTGGGAAGAAGGAAGCTAGTCCACGTTCGTATACCGAGCTGAGACACAGCTTTAACTCTTCCACGAGCCGATCTCGGCGGCGAGCGAGACGATGGGGAGTACCCGTTTTTCCCGCTCCACTCCAACTCAAGTCTGCGCCTACCTCGCCATCGATACGCACAGTAGATCTCGACGATGGACCCATTATTTTTGCAGGGTCTGTCCCCGATCTCCCACTGTCATCATCGACATTCCACCACAAGCAATCGTCGCCCCCCTTTACATCATCATCATCATCATGTATGCCTATAACCAAGGGCAAAAGGAAGTTGCTAAGTCGCCCTGACTCTGCGGCCTTCTCTGCACTTCACACAACTTCTGTTTCGGCGATCTCGACGGGTGCGAAGAAAGGAAAGGAAAAGGCATCGGGTAGGATGTTGAGAAAGAAAAACCAAAACGTCACCGTTGTTACTATGGAAGGTTCAACTCATGATCAGGACATGCAAGACGTGATCCCTAAACTCAGGCAGTTGAAAATCTCGAAGCATAAGAAATGGTAGCCATCGACCATTGCAAAGACTGTATGGTGAGGACTTCCAATCTACTCCCTCGTACATGAATGCTAATCCTTCATTAGACAGCATGCACTCGGATGGCGTCTACGACCCAACACGACCAATCTATTAACTCACGACCACGACTTGACCCTAAGTTAACGCTAATCGCTTAATTGGACCATTACCGTCTGCTAGTTATATAGTATGGATACCCCTGTACATGAGTACATATATACATAATCTATCATTATTCTGTCGTAAACAATATACATATTTAATCTCGGACAATACGATTTGTTATACTTTGTTCTTCCCAAGCCTTCCTAACACCGTCTTTCCAAATTCCAATCTCTGTTTCCAACGATATAACGAGCTCCCTAACCTCCTCTCCAACTTGTCCTCCACCATTGCTATGTCCAAAGCCAATCAACAACTCTTTTCGAGCCTCGATTAGGTTTCGCGAGGCCAAATGGAGTCGGGCAGGACCCGTAGGTGGAAACGACTCTTGCGGATTTGACTCCGGGACAGACGCAAATTCGTCTACAGCCAACAATTTCCCCATCTCAGCTAGATGGATCCCTCGGATAGGATGCCCTATGGGCAAGATCTCACAGAGCCCTGAAAAAACCTTCGCTGCGGTGCGGATAGCGTTGTCCAACACTTTCTGACTTTCCTCATTTGGTTTCGACTGCGCGGGAAGATTAGACAAGGAGGTTGAAAGCAGTAGATGCTGGAGACGGAGGAGTGCCAATAGTGGATGAGAAGCAGAGGACATTCCGGTGGAGCTTAGGAGGGGAATCAGGTTGGTTGTCAGTTTCAGAGCGTAGGAAGGATCTGGCAAATTAATGTTGTTGATACTCAACCATGATTCCGAGCAAGAAAAATGACATACCAGTCTCCTGTAGCGCCGTCGCTTTGTCTAGTCCTTCTTGACCAATTCGAACAAGATCCAAGGTGGATTCTACGTCCGTAGAGGCCTTTTCTCCACACTTTTGACACTGTATAAAGGGACGCTCTGAAGAATGTCAGTGTGAAAAGTAAAGGGCGGAAAGAGGAGCATACCGTTTGTTGGTAGAGGGCAGGAACCTCCACAGCGATTAGGACAATATACAGAGCTTCTGTGATCAAGAGCCCCTTCGTCGCTTGCTATACAGAGGGAACAACTACATTCGAATCCATACGTGTCCCTTAGTAGCTCACGCCTACGAGAGCAAGGGAGCGTTGTATCAATGTACGAGACTGTTATCTGATAGTGTTTACAACTGTCAGGACGACATGGGCTTATAAACAAGTCCTCACCTCTTCTTCCGGATGTATCTCTCGCAAACATACCAAATGCATTTCTGGTGCATTTTTTGGAGATTTGGACGAACGAGGGAACACCAAAACAGCATTAGGATCACAGGAGTGATTCACCAAAGCCAAAAGGGGCGAAACAGCAAGTCCAACTGGCGTGAGTGTTGGCGTGCTTAATGTATGTGTATTGGTCGCAAACTATATGACGAAAGGTTAATCCCCAGAACATAATATGAGTTAGTTCACGAACTTTTGATATGAAATCAACAAGTTCTCCAGCTCCCTTGATCCCGAAGGGCTCGAGTTCTTTGGACGAATTAACTCCAAGATATTGAACAAGGGCATGGGCAAGTTGTGCATAGGATGTGTGTACAGAACTCGGAAGTGACGACTTCACTACAAGAAACCCTGAGATGATATGAAATATTGTAAATATTCACATACTGGAGTGCATTGAATCAAATTCTTGGGACTAAGGATAGGCGAAAAAGTCAATATCACTGAATTACTGATAAGTCAAAAGAAGGTGCGTACTAGCTTGCTGCCAAGGCCATACTTTTGCTTGAGAAAAAGTATACGAGCCAGGCAACGGACAGCATCCGGAGGAGTGGATGAATTATTAGAATCACTGGAAGATAATGAAGCGACCCGTTGGAGGCATGCACATTCTAATTTGTGAATAGACCAGTCGGTGAGTTGACAATCCTAATTGAAGTTCTCTTAACTGACGGCCGGTAACGAGAGACATGCATATATACAGAGTTACAGTAGCGCACTGTTTTGCATTTCGAGCAACGTTTAGATGAAGTCGGTTTCGATGGGGCACAGCATGAGGAACAGAATGAGTCGAGATATGAAACCGATAGAACACAGACGCGAGGTCGAAGAGAGACCACACTCCAACCTATGCCAAGATAAGTATACCTATCGTAAATATATGAGACAAGTAACATACCTGGTTTGATCGTGTTTTTGGCGTATATGGCCCTACCCTTCTCGGGCAAGATTTTCATCTGAATCGCGGATGGTAGCTCGTGCTGAAACTGCTCTTCCACTTCGACATCTGCAAGAGGCGCATTTTCTTTGGCTGATGTAGAAACGAAGGATTTTTGTTGCTTAGGCTGACGAGCAGCCTGGAGATCAGAAAACGACATACGAGCGATAGCCAAGTTACAACGTCCCACAAAAGGAAAGAGTTCAACTTGTCAACAAGTTTTGGTTCGCAAACGATAAGTACATCCATACAGTATCCTACAAGCAGCACACTACGCTCTATGGTACTTTATGTCGACTTGCCTGCAGCAACTGATAGATGGTGAGAAATCGATTCCTGCAGAGCGTTATGGTCGACCATAACGTTGATCTGAAGTGACATGAGCGAACGACAGATGGACAGGCTCTGGAGGAAACTAACCATATCCCATCCTTCTTCACGTCGCTTGGAGGCTTGTTCGCCGTTGGTACAGAATATAGCACTGGCAAACACAATATCACATGGGTCAAGGTTCAATAGGCCAGCTGGATGCATACCATTTCTTCCCCGCCTTCTGTCCAATCCGTTTGATCTTTTGAATAACCTCTTCAACATCTGGGTGTGGATCAGGACTTGGGGTCGGTCTACCGAGAGAGAGTGAGAGGTCAAAAGGCCCAATGAAGAGGACGTCTACTCCGTCCACCGATGCGATCTCTTCGATGTTCTCCACTGCTTCCCTAGTCTCGATTTGAACGAGGACAATGATGTTGTCGCCTGCGGTTTCGAAGTAATCGCTTGACGAAGTATTCCAGATAGATTGTGGAACGGGAGAACCGAAACCTCTCATACCAGGGAGACTGGTGGATCCTTGAGTCTGGGAGGTGTTTGAAGCAACTTTCGGGAATCTTGCCAGGGATGCCACGGCTCTAGCCTGAGATGCGGTAGAAACCTTCGGGGGTCACATTCAGAAACAGATAAGGTACAAGTATCTTTAAGGAGATAATGAGTTGTACCATTGGGACCACGACACCTTTAGCACCAGCATCTAGCGCATGCTTGATCTGCCAGCTAGATCCATTCTCTACATCCTTTCCGGTCGCAGGAATCCTTACTAGAGGACTGGGACCACTTTTTCCATTTCTCGCTGTCTCGATGGCGAGGATGCTTTCCGCAGCGCTTTGAAGGTTGGTCAACCCGTGTTCAGAATCGATTAAAACCCAGTCAAGGTGTTCACTGGCTTGTGAGACGAAACGGGCATGTAGAACCCCGGGGAGCATTAGCCATGCGCCTAAAGCTGGCTTTTTAGATTGGAAAGCGGCGAGGAGGGGGTGGGCGTCGACGGATGCAGGACTCATGGTAGGTGGATTGAAGAGAGTTCTCGCCTGAAGAAAGAACGGGATATCGTTGCGTCTTGGTCCATAGCGGGCCGGAAGGCGGTTTATCCTAAGTCCACGAATGAATGGCGATATTACCTGCACCATCGCGACGATAGTCAGGGATGAAAGTTGGCCTTATCGAATTCAACGAAACCAATTCATCACAGACAACGTGGAATCGACTTACTAGTTTACCGGAATGTGAGGGTATCCCTGCGTGATATATAATATGGATGTCAACGAGTACGCAAGAAGTGTTCCTGGCATACTCCTTTTCCTGAAGGCAGTTGCTTTATATGCGAGTCATAGCGCTCGATACTATTGCAAAATGCCCATAATTGAGAAAAATATGCGAAGGAAGGTTATGGTGTCTCTAGTCGGATTCTGCCCGATCGAAGCTGTTCCTTCAATAGACGACATCCTCAACGTTCACCAACCCGATATCGTGTACGCCCCACTCGTCTGCCGAAGTGTTACCCATCGCCGGTCCGACCTTCTTTTTCCTGTGCCTCCTGCGCAGCTCATTACATTGATGTGAGGTACATACTTACACTTGATCCATTCTCACAAAATGAAGATCCTGTTCGTTTTAAATCCGTTCGTTTGTTCCAATTCATTGAATAATTCCCGTATGAAGCAATAAAGATAACACAAAGCACGCATCCCCATCGTCGATATCTGATGATGATCACGAAGATATTTGCTGTGTTCTATCCTCCCACGCAGAATTAAGCCCGACCACAGTCATGGGAGCCTACGAAAGAGCTCCTACGATGTGCGGAGAGTTACGGCGGCCCTCGCACCGGAAACTTGAAAATTAGGCGTGATAGAGGAAAAGCACGGGCCGTTGGTACGAAAGCACGCGCAGGACAAGCTTGATGGGCAACACTTCCCAGCCTGGAGCCATCCATTTCGGCGCCAGTATTGGCGCAAGCTTCACTGATCAGCGTGTTTTCTTCATGATCGTTTACTTATCTTACTACCACATCTTTACTTGTCTCCTTATTCTCTAATTCATCTTTTGTTCGGTATCCTGTACTCCAACCCTTCTCCTCCATCGGATTGTTGAAGCCCGATTTCCCAACCTTTGGCAATATCGTACGATTAACCGTTTAAGCGAGCATCGATTCCTGCGCTTGGTCAACAGGAGTAGTACAGTAGTATGGAGGATCACTGCACAATCAGCACAAGCACCGGGACTATCAGACCCCTCCACATCCCACCTGTGACAACAGAGCAGAGGCCGCTTTCTCAGCCCTCTTCACCACGGAGCGCTTTGCCCTCACCACCAGACAGCCCATCAGGGGAATCCGTCTCTTCCTTACCATCGGTCTCTTCATCGTTCTTCTACTCTTCTGGAGCAGCAAGTCCGCGTCATCAGCACTCTGATCATTCCCGTGGGGAGTTAGATCAATTGCGCCTCGTTATTCCTTCATTGACTTTACCTTCCGCTCTGCCACATGCTACCACCTATGGTCAGACCCTAGGGGATCTCAAGCTGCTCATCTTGGGAGGGAAAGGAATTGGCAAGACCACATTGGCAAACTTGCTCTTGGAAAGCAATGACGATGTGGTCGAGATCGGTGGATGGGAGTATCTCGATGAAGGCAGGGCAAATGTCCTGAGGGCTTCCACCGACTGGATCGAACATCGTGATGCACACGGTTTGAACAAGTTCGAACCGTCTAGGAACGTCGAAATCATCGAGCTACCAGGGTATGACCAATATGCGGAGGTGTGTTACATTTGCAAGGCCTCTATATGTCCATAATCACTCACTTGATGACCACCAGTCCTCGACGTTGGCTCAATTTGTACTATCTCTTATACACACACCGTTCAAAACCGTTCATGAAATGCTCCATCCCGACCATGCGCCTTCCCCGACTCTTGCCAACCTGTTATCCTCTCCATACACACCATTTTATACTGCCTTGGTGCTCATTACGACGAGCATACCATCTTCAATGGAATACTCGCTAATTGAATCTCTCAGTCCGCACATCCCGACTATTGTTCTGCCAGGCCTACCATCCAGACGGCAATCTCTCCATCTGTCTTCTTTTCATCCCGCAACCTCTACGGCCCTGCGATCAGGACTCTTCCGGTCTCCAGAGACTCTCAACGCTCTTAGATTGGAAGCTGCGGACCGTTTCTTACGGTGGAGAGAGGTAGAACGTGCCCTCCATTCACTCTCGTCCCCTTCACCTCATCGTCATCAATCTCGTCGCAATTCACATCAACACAAAGACGACAACAAAGTCCAATTTTCATCATCCAGATGGGACAAGGCCAAGTGGGAAGCAGAGTGGGAATACACGCTTTCGAAAGACGTCGCCCATCACCGCAGATCCACTATAACCTCCTCATCTTCATCCCCGCCTCAATGCTCGTGTCCCGCAACCTCATTTGACCCCTTCCACCTACCATCAATATTCATGATCTCGCTATCGTTGTTGGGCCCTCTCCGTGCTAGGATTTTTGGCACACCAACTCGGGACTACACGCCTCAAAGTCGTACTACACGAAAGTTCCCATCTTGGGGCTTCATCACTGTCGTAGGAGCCTTCTGCGCTGGCATAGGCATGGGGTTCATGTTCAGCTCAAGCTGACGTCGTACGTTTCTCTATCGAAGTAGACAAGTCTCAAGTAGATGTGTTTCTGCTGAATTTTGTGCTCTTTGATTCGATCCACGATATGAACGAACTATATCGAATTATCTGTCTTCCGCTTGTATCCGTAGCTATTTCTCCAACGCATTGATGATTATTTTCGAAAGACAGAAAGGAAAGAAAGCTTACAATACACAGGCAATTAAGATACATATGGAAAAGAATAATCTACTTTTCAAGAATGCAACTCTCCCTCAAAAAGTGTCAAGGTATTACAATCAAATGAATCCATGACACCTTTGGCTGCCAACTCGATGGTACAGATATTGCTGTCCTGGTCAATCTCCCGGACGGTGCCTTTTGTCCCAAGATCCTTACCCGAAACAACAATCACACCTTGACCAGTATACTTCGGCGTCACCGGCTTCACGTACTTATGCGGGATATCCACACTGGTCCCTTCGGACTCTGCCCGAAGCTTGATCGACACGTAACTTGCTTTGCCGGCGGAGGCGATGGCAATGCTCGTCACAAGTCCCTGACTGTTCTCATACTTTCCTCCATTCCAGCCAGTCCCGTCTGACCCGAGGGTGCCCTGAATTCGGACTATGAGACCATGTTTCGGTATTCCAGTGGCTATGATCCAGTCCTCTCCAGGTGAAGAGTCGTCTTCGGTTGACCTATTCATCGACCCGCTACCCATACCAATGTATCCAGGAGTAGGAGCACCAAAATAAGCGGGTGATTCTGGCGGCTGGGCAACACCAATTGGAGCTTGAATTGAACTAGAAGAGCCGAAGCCGGGCGTTGGTGCTGATAGTCCAGGAGTCGGCGCACCATCATAAGGTGTAGGTGCCTCCCTTGGTGTTGGCGCAGCAGCCTATGTGATCTGAATACCACATTTTGCATAGGTGATAGAAATAAGACAGACTTACCCAACTATCAGGCTGCCAATCGCTGGAAGTATCTCCGGATCGACCTGGTGATGTGTTTCCCCAATTGCTTGACCACGTTCCAGTTCCAGTACCACCTCCCGAATATGGATTGGGGGTCTTAGACGAAACTTGCCAAGCTGGAGTACGACTACCATCCGCATATGGATTAGGCGTCCTTGATGAAACGTTCCAGGCAGGTGTTCGACCACCGTCGGCATACGGATTAGGAGTCCTAGAAGATGCTCCCCAAGCAGGAGTTCTAGAATCATTATTAGGATTGTATGGATTCGGGGTTCGTGCTCCTCCCCAGCCAGGTGTCCGTCCTCCTGATGGTGCGTAGGGATTTGGAGTTCGGCCAGTAGGCATCGACCGCGGTGGACCCATAGAACCGGTATAATTCTCCAGACGCTCAATCGTGCCGTTTGGACTAAAAGTCCACACAGTCAGATAGACACGTACGAATTATTAGTATTACTTACTTCCTCCTACCCAACTTCTCTTTCTCAATGGTAATCATCTTGTTGCCAGTGTGCAACTCGACTCGAGCAATTGGCCCATTAGTGTCCTTGATTGCTCCAACGTAGCCTTTGTTAGGTCCTTTGATAACAATAACGGTGACCCCAATCAATCGATCTCGAGGCCCTCGACCAATATGGCCGGAACCAACCATACCCCCTGTCATTGCGCCGCCGCTCATTGCAGGATTCATTTTGGACAGGTCGCCAACTCCGGGTTTAACGACGTTACCTTTTGGAGCCAAAGACGCCAGCGATCGGGCTCGCGTGACGAAGATACCTCCATTCTCCAGGTAATCTCGATTGTGAAGGAACGCATAGAAGGACTGATGGATATGCAAGACCCTCCCTTTCCTTCCCTGTAATAAAATAGATACCTTCAAATCATTCGCCGGATTGTTGACCACGTACCAATCCCTCGACTTCCTTGACATTGTCGTTGATACGCAATTCATGACCTTCTGAATCGTTTGCAATCGCTCGGCTAGAATCTCTGCGCATGGATATTTGATGTGGTTGCACGAGACGGGTTTGGCCGTTCTGGTCCAACACACGGAACGAGTCTCTTTCTGTCTTATATATAACACCGACTGTCTGCAGGCTGGAGATAAAATTGAGAAATAAAACCTGAATTCAGGATTCTCCACTCACTCAAGCTGGACGAGATCATGAAGCTCATAGTTGCCGACAACATTGGTACCAGAACCAACTTCAGCAGCCTCACGAAGATCTTTGGAAAACACAGATACCTGGCAACGATTCAGAAATAAAACATCAGCGAGAAGAGAAACAAACCTCTTGGAGGGACATGTCCGAAAGGAAGGTAACCACGTTATCCGCAACGGAGACAACAAGGCCAGTTTCATCGGCGTTTGTACCAGTCATAACTTTGACGTGATCACCAGGCTTAAATCGTTTGCGCACACTCCTGGCCGGAATTTGAACCTTTTGCCCATCAAAGTCCACACCGACTGGGATGACCGTGACAGTATCCTGTTCCACCGACTGTACCGTACCTTGGACACCGACTTGTTCTCCTTCAAAAACTTCTACGTGGTCCCCAGGTTGCAATACAGATATAGCGGCCTTCCTTGAAGCTTCTGCAATAATAGACAAATCCACACTGGTTTCATGGTCAGTCCCATCCAGGCCTTTCGTAAACCTCGTAATTTCGTCCAATGTCGGATTAACATTCTCTAATTGCAAACCAGTCAATCTGAAATCCTTTTCGATGAAGCCGTCTTTATATGTATCGTTTTGGAACACGTAGACCTGATTCCTTTTAGAGACACCCTTCCGCCCATAGACCTTGACGACTTCTTCATAGTTGAAGAACCTCTGAGGAGGCCTTAGGTTCGTCACAGAGCCCCCTCCAAGACCTAGTTTCTTCCGTTTTTTTCCATCCGCCGTGTTGTCATCTTTGGGGTTCAAATCAATCCTAGGAATGAATTTCAGGCCGACTTCCTCTCCATTTTCAGTGATGTCCATAACCTGGGCAAGATCGCCTTGATATTTGCCTCGCTTGATACGCACCCAACTTCCAGGTGCCACCGTCAAATCTTGCTTCTTGATTTGCAACAAGCTGGCCATTTCTTCAATTGGTACAAGAACAATACCACGGCTCGGATAAACACCGACGAGCCCATTGCAAGCTTCGTTGACCTGCTTGGCGCTTCGAGCTTCGACGTAGATCATCCCTGGCAATGAATCACGCTGAAACGCGGAGAGAATTTGAAGAGGCCTATTAGAGTATTCGAGGTCTATGGCTTTGCGCATAAGACTGAAGACTAGATCCCTTTCTTTACCAGGCTATATAGCGATCAGTAAATAGTTTAAATATTAGGAGGGTGCCAACTCACCTTCACCCGAACCTGCCACAAGTTGGCGTCATGTACGGAAGGCATTAAAAGTCGTTGAGGTATTTCGTTCAAGTCTCCCGAGTATCGCATAGCAGGTCGTTGATACCGCTTGCTAAAGTCCTCCGCAATCCTAGCCAGGTCCTGATCGTCTAGTTCACGTTCTCTTCGGTCGAGACGAGCATGGTCCGCAGTCCGCCGGTGAGTATCGTCATGTTCTCCATCCGCGCCCGTATCCGTAACCAAAAAGTCCCCTATAGGACACACAAGTGAGCACCCGGGTCATTACCGGGAGATGTGCCAACGAACCGTGGCCTTCTTCCGCGTCATAATCTTCTTCTTCCTCATCGTCGCTAACCTCAGCTTCAAAGTCAATGAATCTACTGACGGAAGAACGTCTATGACGACGCTTAACCCAACAACATTAGACTAATACAGGCATAGGTAGAACGAACATACTTTTACTTTCTTTTTCCCCCGTTCAGCACCAGCGTCGTCTTCCTCCTCTTCCTCCTCTTCTTCATCTTCGTCGTCTTCATATCGAGACCGTCGCGGTGGTTCGTCATCGTCATCTTCCTCTTGTTCATCCTCTTGCGTAGGATTGCCAGCCTGCGCTGGAGGTTCAGCCTGGTCATCATCTCCATAGGGATTCATGGGATCGTCAGATCCAGTTTGTTGCAAAGTTTCATCTTCCACGTCTGACATGACAGCAACGAGCCAGGAACTAGCAACAGTGCGACACGAAGAACTTGAATATGCCAATGATCGAGGCCAAAGAGATGTGTGACGGAGCGCTGGTCACCCGAACAGGTCACACAGCCAGGTTTTATGATGTGACAGCGGGTTTTCGATGAACTATGAACTAGTACGTCGTATTAGTTTTCTCAGCGAGATTTTGCTCCTTTCACGATTGTATAACATCATAGTAATTCATGCAACGAACACGAATAGGCACTCAGACTCTACCCTCTCCAGCAATAAGTATATGGACGGCACACTCAAAAATATCTATTCACATATGCAAACTCGACGTTTGTACCTATATCACTTCAAATGTTCTGCTGGCTTATTTACGTTATCTACTGTTGTGACATTGTTAAGGGCCGTTCCGACAGTGCACCGAGTTTAGGTTTTCTTTCGCATAACAAAAAAAGGGAATCTCTCATTAAAATGTGGTACTCTGCCACTGGTCCGACTGATCACGCGTCCGAGTATGATCTACCTCATCTGATGTCCCTTGCTATGCGCCGCTCCTCATCAGCGTTGGGGGTTGACCTAGAATCCCTCGCACGCCACGTACGTCCTTGCCGATCTAACAAAGCTTTATCAACCTCCAGGCCTCGAGTTCGTCTTAACTCCTGACACAAGAAGCGAATCATCGCTCAGAAATATTTGCTAGGGTATCTACTAGATACGTTGACGTTAGCAAGGGGACTTTCAATGATGTCGCAGGAGATCATCGGGCCTAATTCCGTCAGCCGACGTAACATTTTGAACAACAACTTCTTCATGGACAAAGCCATATCTACAAACGAACTTTAAGATGATTCAATGTGCTTATTCAAACCAAGCCGGCGATACTCACCCAGCCTGGACTACTGAAACGTTTGTGGTTAATCAGGCGTACGTTGACAATAATGTTGCGTGAAGACACTACCCTAAACGGGTGGTTGTTGGAGGCGGAAAAATTGGTCGAGGCATTCAGACAAACGTGGAGATGGTCTCATTATAATATGCTAGGTGTTCTTGATTTTCTTATAAATTAGATTCGAGAGTAGTGTCTGTAATTCATGTGCCCACCATGCGTCCCGGTTGATAAATCACTAATATAAACTCCAAAGAAAAACGCAAGGATGAGCGTGAACAAAACAAAATGTATTCATCGATCGATCTGGACGCAAGAGGACTACTACTGAACTAGATGATCGTAGATTCAATTCTGCACAAGCGGAATCGTAGTAATCAACTTGCCGCTTCCTTTAGGGAGGCCTCATATGTTCCACCTTCACAGGAGATAAGAGAACACTCGGTCGGCCGATAAGTTGCAAACTGAACCATTTTCAACGTTCGTTGAGTTTTTCCGTTCAGAAAATATCTTCTAAGCATAATATCATAAATATGAGCAATAACGTAGTACTTATATCACAAAATGAGCTTGAGACAAATGAAAGGATCAAGGTGATATGATAAGTCTCAATCCGCTCCAATCCAAATCTGTCAACTTGGAAAACTACTCGCAATTGGAGTCTGAGCCTGAGAGGAAAGTGATTTCTTTGTTGGACCTCATGTTATTACTTACACGCTGAGCGGCGGTGCCACGACAGTATAACTTGGGATCAGAGATGTTTGTAATAGAGAGTGCAGTGCACCGTCACGGTAGTGTATCATCATAAATAATGTTGTGCGTGCCTATGAATACAAATGTACGTCAGATACATCATGCAAGAATTATGCGTCAACGATTTCTGTATGAATGAATAGTGTAGAGAACAGATATTGTGATAGTTGTGTATCATGCAATGGAAGATGTCGATATCCTGTAACAGACCCGGCTTCTCAAAAAAAAAAGATCATTCCAGAGCAAGAAACAGACGTACCCGGAAGCAAGCTCCCCAACGAAATGATATACAGCGCAAGAGGCTCGTCGTCATCCTTGTTCTCTTGCTTCACTTCGAATCTCACAAACACTAGATCCTTCATATCTTCTACACAGTCGAATGGTAGAGAAAACGACTCCTCCCAGACAGGATTGAATCCGTTGTTTTTCACGACCCCAGTCCTATGATATATCCTCCGAGCTGACACCGCTCCACTATTATGAGCACCCACGGAGGGCGAATAATCCACGTTTGTCTCATCAGGTAGGAATGGCAAATTGGTCCAGTCCGGGACATGTAAAGACACCTCCACATATGGATCGATGAAGCCCTTCTCGATCTCGCGACCAGAGGAGTCTTTAAGTCGTGGCAACTGCTGGGCGGAAATGACAGTAACTTTTAGGAAATGTGTGGTCCGTCGAGATAAGAGATGTTTATCGGCCTCGCGTAGCGCCAATGGCTTCAACACGTAACCCGCTCTCCCATTTCTTTGAAACATTGCATGATTGATCATGATCCCCAGGTCTTGACACATAAATTAGTGCATGATCAAAGTTGGAAACAGTCGAGGCAACGTACCACAAGTCTGCCAATTTAAAGCAACCAGTTGCGCGCCAGAAGACCAATACCTATGTGGTTCATAATTGGTCGAACTGATCCTGACACCTTTAGGATAAATCCTAACAAGGTGCGCTCGATTATGCTTGACAAGATCCATCATCCCGTCCTTCATAATTTTATTGGCCGTTGATTCGGAGAGTGAGAACATGTGCTCAGGCGCATACGTCTCCTTCTTGTTCAGCCCCCGACATTTGACACCCACAGTGTAAACTAGCAATGCCACGAGTTCGAATGACATTTTGACTTTAGACTTGTCAGGAATATCGCCGGTCGTCGAAGCTCTGAGGAATGGGCTACTAGCAGTTGGTGGACTTAGTTGAGGCTGTGAATGAGACTTGGATTGTGAAGAGCGCCTTCTTTTGCTGGTGACACGGTTTATGGCCTGCCCAACCTTCTTCAGTTCCGATTTGACATCGGAAAGAACATCGGTTTCGTAACTTGATGCCGTAGTCTCCGATGAAGAAGCGTCGACGGTGATGTCCTTTGATCGTATCCCCTCACTTTCGGATACATAAAGGTTCTTCGCCTTCAACAACACTCTTCCTTTTAATTCTTCCGGACTAGGTAATTGGTCTATCTTCGGTCTTCCATCCACGGGGGAACTGACGAGCGCGTCACCAAAAGCCTCCCTCATGATCTTGGCCAATAGATCCTGTTGAACCATTCCACAGTGAATCTCAGCGGAAATAATGATAGGATACGGCGACGCGACGAAAGCATATTTCATGATTGCCTCGCAAACTTCTCTCACTGACACTTTCTTGGTAAGTGTGAGTCCATGGTAGACCACAGGTTCTATGTCTCCGTCGTAGATATCAACTACTGAGGAGTGAACAACCTTGTGCGAAACCAATTGGAATTAACTCACGTTCGACACTACGGCAGCTATGTAGCAGTGCGCGAATGTAACCTTCAATCGTGCTATCACCAACGAGCTGGTGTCCTACGAGGTATGTGTTATGTGACGATGAAATGTAATATTCTGATAAAGGCCTAGTCATGTCCATATTAATTTTGCCATTCTGGTCCGAGAATGGCGAGTTATCTATCGAAAGTAAGAACGTGGTGAGATGCTTCAGCTTCCAAAGTCCCGTTTCCCAGGTAATTGGAGGTTCTGGTAGGGCCGGATTTCCTGAATCTGAAGACGAAACCAAACTCGAGGTATTGGGATTTGTGGTAGTAGAGATCTCTTGTGGAGTACTGATGAACCTGACGAATAGTCGTTGCAGTTCCGGAGTGCTTAGCGAGGACTAAATTGACACATGACATCAGCACAAAAGTAAATAGAATAAAGACAGAGGCCATCTTACCTTTTGGATCCCACGCATGAATGACTCGAAAGCAGAATAATTGAATTGACCTTCATTGTCGCCGCAAAGCTTCTTATAAAGCCGATTCAACTCGGGCCTCGCCTTCAAAGCCTTGACAAACCTCCTAAAATCTTCGAAATCCAGATATCCTCGATTGTGAACGTCAGCGGCTTTAAACCACCCGAGCATATCATCCCTGGAAGGATTGACATTTAACCTGTGACACATTTTTTCCACATCGTCAAAGGTCAACTTCTTGTCCTTCTCCTCGTCTGCTGATTTCCAATACTGCTTCTCCCAGACAGCCTGCCTCATCTCAACGTTCCCGGACCCGCTCATCAACTGTTGGCGAATGGCGTACATGTTACGAAGCGTGATATCCCACATCTGGAAGACATCCTTTGTGATCGCAACAAGGTGCAAGGTCTTGTAGCCTCCTTCCATGACGTAAATGATTGTGATCCAACGATCCTCGACATCGCGAGAAAGCTGGAATTGATTGCGATAATAGCGGGCATCAGACCCTGACCGCAATTCCTTGATGTTCTCGATCGGAACTAACAGAGGGTGTATTTGGATTACGAGGAGAACAACAGATATGAGTTCATGACTTACTAATTCGGTGCTTCTTCGATTCATAGACAATCTGACCGAGATCTGGATCCAACCTGACAATCACCTTTTTTTGTCTCTTAGGGGAGACTTTGGTCATAGGAGTGCCAAGGACCAGCAGCTGCGGTACAGTGAAATCCATAGACGGAGGATCTGGGGAAAGTGGCGCGACTTCATGAGGAATCGAAGAGCTGGGCATGGTGAGAGGTGACAAAGAGGCCGGCCGATCCTGGTCTAGGCTGTACTTATTCGGCGCGCTGTTGGATCGTGCGACATCATTTTGTGTGCGTATCTCCAGTATGTCGGATTGGCTCCTTGCGTGCCTCCCAATGTTGGTAGTAGGAATGGATGCACCTGCCGATGAAAGCCGCCACAAAGTCTTTCCAGCACTCTGAAACCTGCGTCTGATCGACTTGCCAATGGAACTGCCTCTGGCCCGAGAGCCGAGGTCGGCGTCGTCCAAGGTCCCTTGTAAAGCGGGTATTGGTTGACCGTCGCTGCCCAGAATATTGGCGGCTCTGCGTAGAAGCCGGTTGCGCGGAGGAGAAGGGGTCCTTAGGTCACTGGACATGGGCTGAGCAATCGTCCTTAATGCACCCACTGTTGGCAGAAAAGGAGGGGATATCACCAGAGTAGTAAAGTAGATTAACGGGGTATCATGTAGTGCCTAACAAATTATGAGGTACTATGGCAGAGAAATAGTCGTTATGGATATGCCACCCGGGCGCGCTCAGCGCCGCTCAGTGGGAGCTGTGTTGAAATTGAAAGCCTTCCCCCGGGGAGAAATCACGGGAGCAAAGTCTCGAAATAACTGCACAGCAAATGCTAAGTAGAAGGTCTCCGACACAGCCTTCATCATCAGTATAGGTGAGTAACAAGATTAGTACGTTGCAAGCAATGTCAACCAGCGCAAACGACGTATATACAATGAATATTCGAAATATATTCTAGCAACCGCAACTCTGGATATCGACAACGATGGGGATACATGAACCGTGCAAGGACATGAAAGGCACACTTTACATAATTGACAGAAACGCGATTTACTTGAGAGGTGGAGACGGTGGACCTGCACAAAAAAGGTTAGTCTTTCGAGTCAAGACAAGTCAATGGCAACGTCACCAAAAAGACCCATGCGCTGCGGCGTAGCTTGAGGCATAGGCATGGGTGAAGCCGGCTGTTGTTGCAAGGGAGAAACCATGGGGTTTGCTGAGACACGACACCCTTGAGCACATTACACGTCATAATAGAGAATATCATACATACGTCTCCATTGAGCCCAGGCCGGAACTGCCGGGTGCGGTTCTGGTGCAGCGATCGGAAGTGGGGAATTGCTTGGACCTGGAGTAGCACCGGTGATCTGTTTTCTCTTTTCTCTCCTTTCAGGTCGTTTATGCACCACGCGCCACGCGGGTCGAGCTGGCTGGGGTTGTTCTTCCTCGATTGGCGGAGGAGGGCCAGGCAAGGGTGACGCCGGTGGTTCTTCAGCCTTTTAACCCTGTTTGAGTCATGGTTTCTCTTCAAACTCATTGCACTGCACCTTTGGTTGCCAGTTTTGAGAGTATTCACCGCCAGCGCCATGCTTAGATTTGACAGCCATCAGCTCGGCAATTTCACTGCAAGTTTGAAAACGGATGACGGAGAGATCAGAATGCAATAACCCAGTACTCACTATTGAAGGGCCCTTCTCTCGTCTCTTAGTTTTCCGACTTCATCCAGTAGAATTCTGACTTCACCAGCAAGAGCTTTGCTAAAATCATTGATATACCTAATAAAACGTATATTGAGAGGCCTGCCGATGTCTTGATGAGATCGAAGCGTACTTCGGTGGAGCAGCGTTAGCATTGTAGGGTCCTCGTTCGACTTTGTTTGACATAATGAGGTGTAAGGCTGCGCAAGAGAATTCAGTCTGAGTGAGATCAGAGATGGATGGCTTGTCGCTGATGGTCAAAGTGATGGTTCAACGTTGTTCGCCACGTGTGTAGTCCATGCCTAGCCCCAGGTTGGCCTTAGGTGCGATGACCACGATGCTACAAACAAAGGTCTTCAGTTACCACGAATAAAGGCTCTTATCTGCAGAGGCTACCGAGTCGGATCGCAGCATCCACGCAACACAGAAATTTCGTCTTGATAACGAGAAGCAACGAATGTTCTCCAGACTCGCGGGAAATGTCCCGATCTCCGCGACCTCCACTGATGGCCTGCCCTCATCCGAAGCAATGCTCGCTGAATTGGCATTCGGGGTGCATCCAGGCTCGAGCACGGGCATGCCCTAAAAAAAGCGCTTTGGTCCCATGCCTTTGCCAGACTTGATTACGAGTCAATTTTCCCATTGGCGAGTCCGGAGTCTAGCCTGGCCTATGCATGCCGCCATGGTTCGGTTTGACTGGGAGCTCGTTGATGCCTTCAGGGTCGTGGTAGTGGGGGATGGGAGGGTGGATCTTATAACGACTTCAATGAGAAATAATTTCATGATCCTTGATTCTCAGCCGGTTTGAGTTCGCAATTCCGTTTGGAGCTCAGAATAAGAAAGTTCAATGGGACCAGCCAAATGCGAGAAGCTTTGCGTTAAATGATGGTCTGTTCTTCTGCGTATCTGATCCCTCATGTTCACGCAAGCAAGATGGATTGTGATACTTTGTTTTACATTGAGAAAGTCATTACCGAGAACTTCAAAAGCTGTAATCAAACAGCAGGTGGCCGACAAATGCACGTAGGGAATGAGTCAACAAATCAACGAACCTCTGGGGTTTCTCAACGTGTTCGCGATATCGAGGAACGTTTCTGAAAGTCGCACCTACCCGTAATAAATCAGTACTGTGATCCATAGCAAGAGACGTGGACGCACAGAACTCAAAGCTTCCGTATACGACGATTCCACGACGTTCTTGCCCCGCAGATCTTCAAGTTGTGGGTCTTGCTTTTGTATATCCAACGCGATTTTAGCCATCTTGCGCAAGGTTTTGTTCTCTGGGCCAAATGAAACTGCATGCATTGACAATGGTTTCCTATAAATTAACAAGTGAGTCATAATAGATCATTGAATAGTATATGTTGTACCCAAGGGCTACTGCAGAATCGCATAAATTTTTAACTGTACTGTCCGCAATGTCGCATTCTCCATCCGAGAGAAAGATGACCAAAGGAGATCTATAACGCCATGTAGTAGATTAGTCCCAAGCCAACCGAATTAATAAAAAGTTTCTACCTTTCCGAGCTCCAGTATTGTTTCATCACGTCAGTAACCAACGCTATAGCTTTAGTGTAGTTAGTCCAGCCCAGCGGTCTGACTTGTACAACTTCCTTGAGGAGATCGTCCGGAGAGCGGGTGAAATCATTCGCGATGCTTATAGAGGTTTGGCTATTGAAGAAAATAACACTGTATGCATCCTTTCGCTCTACAACTGATCGTTTCGGTTGACCTGTAGCATCTTGGCGTGACATCCAGAATGCATGCAGCGAAGTATACACTGCCCCGAGCCTATTATCATTATACTCAGCGACAATGCGGGCGGAGCGGCGGTTGTTCCACAAAGGTCTGCGGTCATTTGCGCTCATTGACCAGGATCTAGATAGCATGAACTCGAAGCGCCTAGCTATAACACAGAATTATATACCTACCTGTCAATTACAAAAATACTAGGGTCAAGATCGTCAGCGTAAATTCAAGAACTTAAACCAAATATGCAACGCACACGTGGAAGGCTGGTATCAAGGATGCTGGGTTTGGACACAAAAACGAATGGCCATCAGTTGATACGTATCCGGATTTGCCACCTTGATTCGGAGTCTGAGGATCGTGGAATATTGGCAAAGTACAAGACGATGGGTTTGATGACGTCCCAACGTGATCGGGGCCTGTACATTCTAAATACCACTTGACGGTAGGTAACACAAACATTATCGCTCACCTGCACACATGGCATCACTACATCCCCAGAACGTCAGGAACGTTATGAGAGCATAGATGGCCTACTCACCATTTTGCGAATTCAGCTTGTTCAGGCTGTGGATATGGATCTATAGCAAGATGGCGTCAGAAAGGGGGTCGTACTACTCGTACAATAAGTATTTGCATACCTACAAATCCTGTATTTCAAACGAGAATGTCAGGTCGCTGACGCATCAGAAGAGAGATTGAGAGAACCGTACCTATCCTTTTCCAGTATAGACTGTGAGAAATCCAGTCTTTTGGACGATCTGGATTGGGTCGGAGAGGCGTTTGAATATGCTGTAGTTCGCTCCCCTGACATGGGAGGCTTTCAGAGCGGCAGTAATCTATATGCACATGCCTCCCCATCGCGGAGCAAAACAGCGAACAGATCATAGGCGCTCCATCATCACCAACACCAAACTTGCGGCCGTCGAGCTCCACGACAGTATCATCCGGACCGTCCACTGCCCAACGAGTTTTTGACATGGAACCGTGACTAGTTTCGTGCTCCTTCTGTGAGTGACCTAAGGAGCATCAAGTTAGAAAATAAAAGCTTAATTGTAAGCAGATTACCTCTTGGTAGCGTGCAAAAGTACCCGCAACCGGAACAGCTAATTTCGAAATCAGACTACTGATGAGTTTATTAAATCGAATAACTCACCGGGATTCGCAAAAGTGAAACGGCATTTCATCGGTACTATGAGTATGATGACCTGTGTGTTTCAATTCGCCCGGAGGAATTGGGACAACGCATTGAAGCCGTTTGGCGACTGTTGTTTTCAAGATTATAAAGGTGAATATGACTGACATCACCATATCAGCTAACCTTGTGAATACTGCAAAAGGGACCTCAGTCCTGTCTGACACTGCAAGAAACGGAACACTGACCTTTGTGTAATGAAATGTCTCATGTCGACCAGTGAAGGTGGCCTCGATTGACTGAGGTGCGGTCTCGATTGTGCATATCCCATCGGTGCCACATAAAGCGTTACAAGAGTGGCCTTGGCTATTGATGACAGTCAGAACACCCAGGCTTATAAACGAGAAAAAATCGCTTCAGTAACTTGCAAAGATGCACCGCAGCTGGATCTAAACCGTGAATATGATTCGCACTGGAGCACAATCGTTTACACAATTTGCATGATATAGGACACATGCGGTCATCACAAGTATGTTGGTCGTGCTCCTGGTCGCTGCAAGTGTGATATAAGTATTATTGCTACGTGATACTCCAAGATCGGCCGACCTCGGGACGTTACAACTTCCTGGACACGAGTATTCTTAGCTGCTTGATAACTTGACGTTCATCAATTGACAGGGCTACGCGTAAATGATTATAAGCTGCTAGTTCGTAAAAATCGAAAACATGTCTCTGACCTTGCCACACGTATGGATGCGAGCCGAACACATATGGTCTCCCTCTGCGTGCCCTACGGACTAAAAATAGCGAATCGAATCGCGCTGAACACAATAAAGGAGGACACTGACCTTCGCGCACTTACCGATGCAACCTCGCTTGTCACTTAATTGACATGGCTCGCCACATAAGTGGACACCTATTACACATCTGAGGGAGTATTTTCCAGATTTGATGTAAAACAGTAATGAGGGTTCACTGACATATGTTTTTCAGAATGGCCCGCACTACCAAGTTTCTTAAATAAGACTGCTGCCTGAAGAAAGGAGAACGTACGGGTTACCACAATTTTCCTTTTCATCCACATCCTCGTTGCAAAAATCGCATAGATACATGCAGTGATGATCCGTTTGACAATCGTGGGGTTCGTCAGCTGAATGGCCGCGATTGAGAAGACATAGGAGGTGACACGATGAACACTGCATCTTGCAGAGCTGCACGCTTGCTTTCAGATCTACAATTGCAACGTCAAGAACTCTGCGCAGCGCTCCGACTTCGGCGTGATCGGCTTTGAACCGTGAGAGGTTTGAGGAAATCCATTCGCAGACGTGATTTATCCTCATATCAGCGACTTCATCGAAGTAGCAAGAGAGTTCTGCAATCCATTCACTCTCAAGTTTGTCCTTCCGCTGGTTGAACCGGCTCCAGCTGCTACATAGGGTTGACAATATACTCCGTCGGTCACCTTCATGCGCCTTGGATCCAGGCAAATAAAATCGCAAATTTGTGTCAGGTGTATCAATGAGTTTGTCGGTATCCATGTTCTATTTTTGCTTCGATTAGCAAATGCACTATTCCGTATGAGACTTGATACAACCTTCAGAGGTTCGTCAATATCAGAAAACCCGAAAATCAGGGCGTTTTGAAGCATCTTCAATAAAAGTCGTGCTCGGTGAGCAGTAAGTGTTTCTACGAACAAGCTGAGCTTTCAATATGGGCGTTGCATGCCACGGTCACGCTTACGAGAAAGAGCACCCCAATCGTTGGCCTGTGTAACGAGGTTCATGCAGGAAAAAACAGATTTTTATTTCAAAACCGACCTTGAGTTTTGCCATCAAAGTTTTCAACGTGTGGAGAAATTCTCCAGCCGCCGTATGAGTGACAGGTTGCCTTTCCAAACGCTTCCTGACCGGATTGAAATTTTTGTAGAAGTCCTTGGAATCGATCACCGGCCATGGCGTGATGTCCAATTTACCGGCATGGAGCTTGGATATAAAATTTGCGCCTTGTTCATCCTGTACAATTCTGTGGAACTTGAGAGAAAACCTGTGCAACACATTAACGATAACGTAAAATCATGAAGATATGAAACCGTACTCTTTGACAATTTCCATCTTATCGGCTTCGACAACGTCCTAGGTCGTGGCACAAGCGTAAGACACGTGCTTGAAATAGGTTACCACAGAGAACGTACTTTAATGATGACAATGAGTCTTGACTGGAAGAGCGATTCGTTCGCCGATGGATCGAGGAAGGTCGACGATTTTTGAAATGATTTAAATAACCCCATACTAAGGTCCCGAGACAATGCAAAGTTATTCCGGAAGAGAACCTGCAGCGCTAATGAATCAGAATATCTCAGAAAATATGTGAGAAGGCGCCATTACTAGATTTGATATTGCAGCATTAAACAGAACCAATAGTGTATCCTCTTGAGGAGAACGCTCGATACTGTGGACTCCTATAATAAGCAATTCGCTTGAGCGAACACGAATGCAGCTACAAAAAACCCTGACCTTCAAAGTCAAGAGCTACTATCAGAACGTCGTCAGTCGGAGTAACCGACATCCAAACGCCCTCTGATGGATATCAACAACTACGGAAAACAATATTACCAATTTCATATATACCTGTAGTCCTCATAGCGCTTCCGGCAAATGACGTATCCAAGAGATGATTAAGCGCAAAGCTTTTACCAACGGATTGTTCTCCTACACAAGTTTAACTCGAGCCATTGTAGCCGGAAACGAAGCTTACCCATTGATGACACGACCTTGACGGGCTGTATCGAAGATAAACATAATTTGAGCTGCGTCAGATATGAAAAGCTAACCTTTGTTGCCATGTAAGATTGGAAGATGGATTCATACCAGCCCAGGGACAGATTATCCACGATATCGCTGACTTCTGCACCAAGGAGCGACTTTTCGAATTCTGCTGACATCACCCCATCCTTCATGGGCACAAATCGATTTTCTCGGGCAACAGCAATTTGGATTGGTATCAAACAGAGCAGTTCTACTAGCCATTCCCCCAATCGAAATTGCGATGTGGGCCAGTCAACCTTGACAGCCGCTAGGAAAGCCTCGAAGTCCACTGCGGAGACCACTATGTCTTTGAGTTCATTGCCAGTTGGCTTCCTCGTTCTGTGCTCAAACGACTGAACTAATTCTGTGAACCGTGAGACAAACTTGTCGTGGTCCCAATTGGTGACAAAGGTGAGTCGTCTAGTCAGCCGTCCCGTGGTCATGATTGCATGCCTTTTGATAGCGGGAACCACGGGGAACCGATTCCACACATCCGTGTGGCAGTCAATAAGAGCGTTGTGGGTGGTTGCGACGGAGTCATTATTCGCTGAATATTTGGTGCCTGTCTCCTGAAACATGAATTCGGTGACCTTTTTCGTGATGTCTAGTGCAACGGATTTGCACTGGTGATGTTCACCATCTAGGCTCATCAAATGCACTCTATTGCGGTCCATCAAAGACGTTAGGACAAGCTTGTCAGCGGAAATGTCCGGACAGTCCACAGTGATGCCTTCCGCGGATCCGAATGTACTATAAAAATAAGCATGGAGCAACGTCCCGGAACGAGAAGGGTATGAGAGTAGTAGACAAGCACCATCAGGCGACGAATAAGCCCCCGTCGGAATTTGTTGGAGATGCAGTGTTGCAGGTCTGGAAAAAAAAGGTACTCGTTAATTACATCGTCTCAAAGCAATCTGTACTACTGACCGAAATTGTTGAGAAATAAAAGAATATATTCTCACTTGTTGACAATTGTCAACCAGAACCACTTCCTCGCTGCCACAAACGAAACACGATAGGCAGATCGATGTTCCTTCGCTGTACCATGGTACCAGATCCACAACTTTGCCCCATGATTGAAGCAGCTTGAAAGTTTCATCGAATTCGAAAATGTGCAACTGTAGCTTTTAACAGGAAAACATCAAGATTGCTATAATTTAGCAATAGATGAAATGTAGACGAACCTTTGTGGACGCACAAACGGAAAGCAAACGCTTTCCTTCGTCAAAAGCCATTACAAAGTCCTTTCCAATTTTGTCCCGATGAATGGCTTTCCGAGAACAATGGCGCTTGATTGCATCATCAATGCTGGATAACAGTTCTAGGTATATTGACAAGTTTCCATGGTGATCCTCGATCACCAAGAGCAATCTGTCATTTCTAAGTAGTTGTGCATGTCTGGAACAAAAATGAGGAGTGAAGAAGGACAGCAGCCAGTGTTGCTTACACGATTTTGTGGCCGAAATCTAAGCGGAAAGTATGAGAAAATCTTTCTTCTATGTGGGGTAACGGGACGAAGGACGAGTCCAACTGCAGGTTCTGCAGATGATGGGCCATGAAATCGAAGGTGTGGATCTTGTATTCTAACATTGGTGGGTCGCAGAACTGTTCAGAACCTGACAAGCGATAATCTGGCAGATTTGTTAGGGATGTACACAATAATTAGCGAGCGGACTACCGTGAAAGATCCATGAGCCAACTTTCTCAAGAAAGCTAACGGTAAGTGTGCGACTTCTACATAGATCATATCAAAATCCTAACCAGAAGGTTGTTGATCGGTTCACCTACAATTTGACAGAAGATGTTTCCGTCTCCATGTCTCGGATCAGTTGGGATAGAGAGTCTTTCCGATAAACTTCCTCTCGACTCATGGCAGCTTGCTTTTGCTCGGCCTCGTACTGGTTTGCTTGCAAATTCGTGAGGCAATCGGTAAGACTTGAAAGTTGCTTCTTGATGAACGAATTGAAATAGACATAAGCCCCGTCCATGAGCCGTTCTATGGCAATTTGGATAAGCGGATGCTGTATTTGGAATTCGTTGATACTGGAGAAGAAGTTTGTGCTGCTATTGGAAGAGATTTTCTTTTCCAGCTGTTTCTTGATGCGGTCCTCGGAAGAACTTGGGAAAGGTGACCTCATAGATGTTATTTCTTTGCGGAAAAAAGAATCGGATGAAGGATCAGAAGTAAGACCTTTGAGAAGCTGAATTGCAGCCGCCAAATCGTCATTTTCAAGGATGCATCTGATTAGATCATTGCGAAAATAAATGCCTATTTTCAGCTTGTTGCATTCGTCCCAGAAGAGGCGAACACAGAGAAGGCGTCGCTTGTAGGTTTTGAATTCGTAATTGTCGATTTTATTTTTCTGTTGCATCGCACTTTCAAATTCTTGACGGAACTTTGGATGAGTTGCGATCAACTGTGAGAAGGATTCTGCGTAATATAATCAAACGTTACTCAAATTAGCTGAATCGAATCGGTCCGCACCGTGTCCGTTGTCATCCGTGCTTGATATAGAACCCAGTCGCGTTCGATCAAGCATACTGACAACATTGCCTTGATTTGCAAGAAAGACACAACATGTTAGTCCATGCGACGTACGGGAATTCGCTCATTATACAGCCACAAATTGCTTCGTGCAAGATACCCTCAAAGCGGAGTCTATCTCTGTCCAATCTTTCTTTCGTCCTAGAACGCTGCTCACCCTTAGCCACATCCAGCTGTGCTTGCAGGCGTGTGTGGCGCCCCTGCCACTCGTTGCACGCCTTAGGACATATCAACGACAAGCCATGGTCAAGCAGGATAGAAATCGCTTCATCACTCAAGCCTTCAGTTAATTTGACGGAACATCCTGTACTGTGAAACGATATTAGACACGATTCAAAACCAGGAGGAGATCGGATTCGTACAGCAGACTTCGGAGTTGTATAGAGTTCTGGTTCATCTTGACAATGTATCGTATGTAGTTGGAGGACCGTATGTAGGTAACTGTCATAAACCCTTGTGTAGTCTCGCCTGCAAGCAATGTCGGCGCAAGGTGGGTCGGGTCTAGATTACAATCATCTGGAAACTTGTTTACAGCAATGTTGTGAGAAGTCATCTGGAATAGAGAGACTGAGGTCTATGTATTGTGACGGGTATTCCAAGACAAGGCTTACAGTGAATCCGGACCTCGCTGTAACGTTTTCTGCTTGTTCGACCTTTTTGGAAACTTCGAATGTGAAGAACCTTTCATCGTCATCGTCATCATCATTCTCGTTTTCATCTTCATCCTCATCCAAATTCGTGCAAAGCTCGTCAGATTCTTGACTCCATACCATTGGAATGGCATGGTTTTGCGAAATCAAAGAGACGACCTGATCTGCTATCTTTGTAAGATATCTTTCACAAGCCGGTTAACTTCCCTGCGAATCATAAAAAAGGTGGCACCGGCTTACCTCATAAACGTTTCGCGATTGCGTCGCACGGAAGGAATCGCATCATCATTCCACGTTGTATCTTCAGGCCAATACACAACAAAGAGCTGTTCGCTGGTGGCAGCCGCACTGAATGAGCGGATCAAGTATAAGCCTGAGCGTAGGTGAGGCCTCAATGGGTCATCATTTACTGAGAGTAATGTCTGAGCCCTAAAATCAGATCGATGAGAATAAGCATAGACCCGTATATAAGGGGACTTACGTGGAAATATCAACAAGACCCAAATGAGTAAGAAACGAGACAATGCTCTCCTTGATACCATAAACGCCAATTGGTTTGACCGTGAGATTATCCAGAATCTTGAAAGCAACCTTCGTTAGAGAAACATAGGCACCAGGAGAAAGTATGTTGATGAAATCTCGGAGTGAGTCCTGGTCAATGATTATTTTGTCCACTATAACGGAGTATGAGGTTGCAGGTAGGTGACAACAGAGTTGGATTTATACCGATTCCGCCGCTACCATGTTCAGTGACAAGGTTGAGGACACGATACATGTCTTTGATGGACTTGAACATGTCTCCATTCGTTGTTCCATTGTCCACAGACGGTTCGTCTGCTTCAGGAGTGAGGGGTTCGCATTTCAACGATTGAAAAGTGAATGAATATATCTTACCATGGGCAGTTACGCTGCTAGGAGAAAACATACAAGTAGGATCTGGTTGAAAGAAAGCGGAAAGTTGTAAAGAGAAGAAAGACAACGTCGTGGTGTGAGCCCTCGAGTTTTTGTGTTGGATTGTTATCTCTACGATTGCCGCGATGTGATGCCATTTGATGAAAATACGTCTGTACTCTCAATTGAGATAGCGAAGAATAGAATCCGATCGTAGACTTGCTCCAAAGTAAACCTTAACCACATGCTAGAGGACTGCTCGTCGGCCTGTGTGACTCTTCGAAGCAGGACCCTTCGACTGGATTCTGGGAGGATCTTGTATAACTTCCGTATTACTTCGCTAGGGCTTTGGGCAAGGAGAACTTGGTCTGCGCTCCATGAAAGATTGGTAGCAGTCAGCGACTGGAATAACATTAGAATAGATAAACGCCCTGATCACCTTCACGCATCGATAATCAAAACTTTGTGCACACACCTTGAGAACATAGACGAGGGCATTGAGTTATCCTGACTATCACAATGAACCCATGCTATCCTTGCGGCTAAGGAAGTGTTTCACGCATCACGTGGTATTTCATTTCCGTTGATCCAATGTTTATTGGGGCATGATGGAAGAGATCACATATAAACTTTGATATCAAAAGGCTATCGCCGGTAATATGCATGAAGAGATTCATCCAGTTGCAAAAAAGAAACGGGGCATGACAAACGAGGCGTTGACGAAATATCATCGAGTGAGATGGATTGGGCCGGGGAGGCGACTAATGGACTGGAAAAGTACTCTTCTTCGAATGAAACACAGAGGGCTTGCGTTTTCACTGCTATCATGAGTTCTGACTGTCGGTAAAAGAGGTTAGCTAAACCGAGATAGATGGACATCAGCGAGACTCAACTAAAACAAATTCGGCGTGCTCATCCACATATATTCTGTCCTGCTATTTTAGTGCAAAACGAAAGCACTCGATCATCAAAGCTATGGCCAGGCCGATACATACATCGCCAGTGAGGCAAACTTGATGCGAACCGGGTGGAGTGAAGGTACGGAGTGAATGTCACTTCCAATCTATAGTGCTAAGCGGTAACCGACAATTGTACTACACTGCGTGCCACGCAGGTAGAGGTGACCTGTGTGGTTGCTGAGAGCGTCACGTTTGCATATCAGCTAGCTGTGCGATTCGAACAAGATTGCGCAAGACAGCAGTATGTCTGCGCACATAGTTGGTAGAATGAAACAAGCCGCAATCTTCGAGCCTAGGGACGTGACGGCCAGGCTGACATAGCTGTAGTTGTAACGTCCGTTAGAACTGCAAGGCTGGTGTTGAAGATGATGCCGACGTGTCCACGGAGCTTATCGCTGGTTCAAATGCATTTATTCAGACGTGACGAGGAAGGGCAGTCGCCTCAGATATCGGAGAACATCTTTGAGGGTAAAACGTGATATAGTCTAGTAGAGAATCATGTGTACAGTACCGAGTATAGGATAAAATGAGGACAAAATATCGTCGAAATACCGTACGCGGCGCCTACTCCACGCTCTCAGGCTTTTGATCTCCGAGTCCTCCCTATTCTACCATTGTCGACTGCACCACCTGCAGAGCATAAAATCAACCTGCGGAGCATCTTTTTTTGTGAGCTTATCGTTGTCGTGGATTTTTGATAGTCTTTCAATACGTTTATTAGACCTCATGTTCTGATAGCTCGGAGCGTAAAGCAGGCACCTTCAAGCGGTCCGGTCTCCTGTCACTGGGCACGACCTGGCACGACCTGATGGATTAAGGTTGATCCACAACAACCATGCCGTGCAGGAACTACGATACAGACGTCATCATCTTTTCAAATTCTGCGACTCGCTAGGACTTCTCCTGGCCATTTTTGCGCTCCCAGAGCAGGTGATATCGTGGCATGATCCCCCAATTCAATGCATCATCACACTAGCCTGGTCCCATGGTCTTCTATTGCTATCCCTGACGCCTTTGCCAACATCTTCCTGTTCTATCACGGGAATTTTGTCGCGTCCATATAAGCCCCACTTTTATGCGTGAATACCCCGCTTCCGTAGAGTCGACTTGGACGATGCTCAGACTGGCTATTTTCGCGGGGTTCTGGCTCACTAGCTCAGCGTTGTTTCTGCCAAGGTTGACAGATTCTACCAACGTTGTTGACCTCGGTTATGCAAAATACCTGGGGAATCAAACGTATCCGAATTCGGTCGCCTACTTAGGGATACCATATGCTGAACCTCCCATCGGTAACTTGCGTTTTCGTGCCCCACTTCCGTTGAACACGAAACGTGTGGCTGAGGAGTCTGGAGGAAAACCCTTCGATGCAACCAAATATCCTGATTTTTGTGTTCAGGGAACTACTGGAGGTTATTGCATACAGTTTTTCTAAGTTTATCTTCTAATAAGCTGTCTCTTAGGTGGAGATGCTGGAGGTGCTGGCAGCGAAGATTGCTTGAAATTGAACATTTACACTCCAGTTGGTGCTCAACCTGGTAGCAAATGTGAGTTCATTTTATGTCCCAGTCTAGGGAGGTTACTTAAAACCAACAGTGCCTGTCCTTTTTTATATACATGGTGGTGGTGGGTATGCTAGTTGCCTCCATTGAAGTCGATCTAATGCCGCATTGATGTGAACAGGTTACGTCTTTGGCAATCCACGCAACTGGCCATTCGACCATTGGATTCATCAAAGTCCTAATGTGGTAATCGTGTCCATTTATTATCGTTTGGATTCATTTGGGTTCCTTGCTTCTCCGGATTTTGTTGGTGATCCAAAACTTGGTGACTTGAATGCTGGATTCCAAGATCAAATCCAAGGCTTGAAATGGGTTAAAAAGCATATCAGCGCATTCGGCGGTGACCCTAATCGAGTCACTATTAATGGACAAAGTGCCGGTGGAGGTTCCGTTGAGCTACATCTGGTTGCAAACGAAGGAGAGACCTTATTTTCGGGGGCAATCGCTCAGAGCGTATTTCGAGCCCCCGTTCCTATGCCGGATCAACAAAAGGTCTGCCATCATTTTTTTTTTCGAATAACACTTTGTTTTATTGATTGATGCGTCCTAGGCCTTGTTCACATACTACGCGCAACAAGCAGGATGTGGGTGGGGACAAACGTCCACTCAGATGGAATGTCTAAGGAACGCCAGTATCAGTGCATTGGCTAGAGCACAAGACAGCGCAACTTACCACTTGTACGTTTCCTGCTTTTTGGACTGTCCTATCCTGATGCTTTTGATAGCACTGGACCATACAACGCATTTCATCCTGTCGTAGATGGTAAAATTATAAAAGACTATCCTACACGGTTGATTTCTCAAGGAAGATTCGCTCAAGTTTCTTTGATCGTAGGGTACGTATCCACTTTCAATCCTTACTCAGTCGTACAATTTTTTTTGTTTTTGCAGAGCGACGTCGAATGAAACACTTGCCGGCGGACTCAATATAACGTCAGCTCTTCAAAGCTATTGGCCGACATTCACTAGTTCCGACTCCGATGAACTGATTGAGTTGTACCCACTGGGCGATTTTGATTCTAGCGGACAACAACAATTGGTACTGACCGGAGATGCGAGCGTGAGATGCGCAGTAAGAAATTCCACACCGTTAAACTGATATCACCGTGTTGATCAACCTCACAGCGAACAATTATGGCCGATGCGTACTCTAGTGCTACGAAATCCTGGACATACAGATACAATCAACCAAACCCAACAGGAGGAAGTACTTTGGTCAACCATGCCGCTGAAAATTGGATGATGTTCCTTGGGACCAATACCGGGTATATCCTGTCTTTTCTCCTCGTGGCAAGTGGCTTACCTGGAAATAATCGCAGGGTAAATGGGACGACAACATTTACCGGTCTAAATCCAGTCGAAACAGCCTTCGCCGAAGAAGTTATCGCGTATTGGTTGTCGTTCGTTCGTGCTGGTAATCCCAATACGTACAAGCTTTCGAGGTCCCCAACATGGTCTGGTTATTCTGCGTCGAATCCTGCGCGAGTCGTGCTGTCTCAGGATCCAAAAAATACAACGACGGAGAGTGGTATTTGGATGGAAAGTACTCCGGATGTGGAGAGCCAGAGATGTAGATTCGTTGCCACTCTGGAAAGTGACGAGCAAGCCTGAGTGTAAAGCATGTATATTCAAGTTGTTGTTACAAGTTGAGTAGCAGGGTTTGCTAGAATATAGTGACACATCTACATTCTCCGCCTGGTGATCTTCCCCCATGAGAGTTAAGTTCAACTTCTATCTTTGCTCTAAATGTAGTTTGTCCTGCAACGCAAATCAAGCGTATCCGGTCCATCTTACGCTGTCCACCGATGGGAAACGTGAACATGCAGGGTCTCAGATCTGGCCTCTTACGAGCAGCCAAACAGACGCACAATCCCGCATTTCGTTCTCCGAGCTCTTCGTTCATCACATTCAAGACGCCAAGTTGAGAGTTTCTCGTTTTTCCAACGCCCTCTATTTGGAGACCCATCTTGTGTGTGACGGGTAAATCGCTGCTGTTTCGTAAATGGTGCGACTATCACCTGCGTTCGATTCGAAAAAAGATCTGTTCCTCGGTTTCAAAGTCCACATAAAAGTATGACCGTCATGTTGGCCCACATGATACGTCTTCTCAGAGTTCCTCTTCGGACCATCGGCATTGCCCCCGAGGTAAGTAGTAAGAATAATGCGCAGACAGGGCTTGGGCCCATTACTTAGGACTCTCCGAGAGCGGCGACTGAAACCGTGCCAGACTGTTGACATGGGAGTACATAGCACATCACCGGCGCCGAGGGCTCTAGTGAATGGCCATGGCCTAGCGTCCGTCAATTTTTCTCCATTGGATATTAGGACGGCAAGCATTCGGCCTTTGACTTATCAGATGGAGATGCAAGCGTTTGCCATTTTCCACGGAATCATTTTCCCTGGATCGCTATCCGCGGTGCATGATTTCGACTGAATAAACGCCTTCTCTACAAACCTGTCTCCAATTTCCCAGTCCCTCGTCCGATAGTCTCGTCAGCGTCACACTAGTAGCAAGCAGCTGCGAGGAGTAGACCCTGCTTACTTATAAGCCGCACACTCAATTGCACCATGTGAGGATAGACCGCCATCGACTCTGTATCACCGCAGATGATGTTCAGACTGGTTGTTTCCGCAGGATTCTGGCTTACTAGTTCGGCGTTGTTTCTACCAAGGTTGACAGATTCTTCCGATGTCGTAGACCTCAGTTATGCGAAATACCTGGGGAATCGAACCTATCCGAACTCGGTCGCTTACTTAGGAATCCCATATGCTGAACCTCCCATTGGTAGCTTGCGATATCGTGCCCCGCTTCCATTAAACACGTCCCGCGTAGCCGAAGAATCTGGTGGCACAGCCTTCGATGCGACTACCTATCCTGACACCTGCATTCAGGGATCCGTTGGAGGTAATTCCACGTAATCTCATTCAAGCTGGCTCATAATAACGTGTTTTATATAACATCAGCTCCTGGGAATATAGACGGCACAGGTAGCGAAGATTGTTTGAAATTGAATATTTACGCCCCCGCAGGTGCTAAAGAGGGTGATAAACGTGAGTCTCTTTTAGTTATCTGATGGTCGAGCGACCAAGCTTACTTGGCATTACAGTACCTGTTCTTTTTTATATTCATGGTGGTGGTGAGTGCCCCCGTCTTGCTCTGGGGTCATCATAAGATGATAATCTCCAAATGAACAGCTTATATTTTCGGTAACCCTAGTAACTGGCCATTCGACCGTTGGATTCACCAAAGTCCCAATGTTGTGATCATCTCAGTTTATTACCGACTGGGCGCACTTGGATTCCTTACCTCTCCGGAATTTATTGATGATTCAGAACTTGGTGACCTGAATGCTGGATTCCAAGATCAGATTCAAGGATTAAAATGGGTCAATAAGTATATCAGCGCATTTGGCGGTGACCCTTCCAAGGTCACTATAAACGGGGAGAGTGCTGGGGGAACTTCTACAGAACTACATCTGGTTACAGACGAAGGGAATACCTTGTTTTCAAAAGCTATCGTCCAGAGTGTGTACCGTGTTCCTGTTCCTATGCCTGACCAACAAAAGGTCAGCTGTCAATTTTGTCAGAATGACATTCTGCTTCATCGGTTGCTGTGTGTCAGGATCTATTCAACGACTATGTGCAGCATGCTGGATGTGGAACTGGTCAGATCTCCAGTCAGATGGAATGCCTAAGGAGTGCCAATATGAGCACTTTGACTGCAGCACAGGATCACGCGACTCAAAACTTGTGAGTTCTTAGTTTTGTGGTCTGTTCATTCTTGATGCCTTTTGCAGCACTGGACCATACAATGGATTTCATCCTGTGGTGGATGGGAAAATTATAAAGGACTATCCTACGCGGTTAATTTATCAGGGGAAATTTGCTAGAGTCCCTTTGATAGTAGGGTACGTGTCCGCCTTCAATTACACCCATCGGCCTGACGTTTTATAAAGGGCGACATCGAATGAAACGATGGCTTTGGGACCTAATATAACGACTGCTCTTCAGACTTACTGGCCCGCGTTTACAAATTCTGATGTCGATGAACTGACCAATTTATATCCACTCGATGACTTTGAATCCGCCGCACAACAGCAGTTGGTATTGACTGGAGATGCGAGCTTGAGATGTGCGGTAAGAGACCCTCATATCGTTGTTCTGGTTACATTACATTCTTAATTATGCCGACAGCGGACCATTATGGCCGATGCATATTCCAGTGTTGCGACATCCTGGGCATACAGATATAACCAGCCTAATCCAATGGATGGGACTCCTGATTTGGTCAGTCATGGAGATGAGCTCTTCTTTATGTTCTTTGGAATTAACTCGGGGTATATATTCCATCTCTCCTTCTTGTAAAATGTAGTTTACTAAATAATTACAGGCCAACCGGGGTGACAACATACACTCCTCTCAGTCCAGTCCAGACAGCCTTTACTGAAGAACTTGTTGCGTATTGGTTATCCTTCGTGCGTGCCGGCGATCCCAACACCTACAAGCTTTCGAGATCGCCGATGTGGTCTGGTTATTCTGTGAACAATCCTGTAAGGGTTGTGCTGTCCCAGAATCCGAAAAACATAACAGCTGAGAGCGGCAGCGTGATGGAACTTACTCCAGACGTGGAAAGCCTGAGATGCAGATTCCTCGCTACTAAAGTCAGTGACGAGCAAGCCTGAGTGTGGACTATCTACGATTTTCCAGTACTCGTAATATCCGTAGGGCTAGGCGCGAGCAATTTATTTAATTATTTAGGACGCAGTATTTGACGGTACCGAAACCATGAAGTGCCACCTCCGTTTCGAGTCTTTCCATTATCTACCTTGGCTTTCAACAGCCTCAGCTTGAACCGATCTTATTTCTCGTCGTCGCTCGCTCTATTACTACGCCTGGTCGTTACGTACATACTGCTGGCAAGATAAAATATAATTAATGAACAGGACCGAGGGTGATCTCATCGATAATGATAAAATCGACATTTATATTCCCTCAGCGAGAAGATACTGGCAATTCATTCGTTGAAAAAGATCTCAATTGTTTCAACGGTCTTACTATCCAAAAAGATACCGAAATGCGGCGTTCCGGAGTTCCGCACACGCGATGTTGTCAGCGACCCAGGGCACTGGCTAGGACGTCCGTTATTACATTTTGACTGACCGACTTTCGAAAATGCCTTCTTCACTTCATCGTTGAGTTTTTCATGCTTCATGATTCACCCAGACCGTCCAAAACCCGCTACGTGCGTCATAGTAGGAATGCTCAACCTCGGATATTCTGTGCGGTCCGGTCTCTAAATCTCAACGTCAACGTGTTTGTTCCGACGGATTCAAGTTGATCCTGCTCGAACACTTGTGTTGATGCCTCGCTGCCTTCAACTTACAAGGTCATTCATTGCCTTGCGCTTGGCTGACTCGGATATTATTTAGGGCAGGCGACATTGCGGCGTGATCTTCTCCCTGGCACGAAAGCTTTCGTGCCCTATATTTCGGGACTCTTATCGCGGGTAGTCTGACAGTTATTCCAAGCAGGATATATACACCTTGTTCCGCCACGACAAGAGTGTATTCACGCTCACAAAAACTAGGCATTATGCTTGAATCAATCATTTCCACGCAAACACCTCAGATTATATCCAAGCTCGTTACTTGGCTTGGTTTATGGTCTGCTCTCTCCCTGCCAAACTCGGATTCCTCTAATATCGTGGATATTGGTTATGCAAAATACGAGGGGAATCGAACATTTCCTAATTCTGTCGCTTACTTGGGGATACCGTATGCTGAACCTCCCCTTGGTAACTTGCGGTTTCGTGCCCCAGTTCCATTGAATACTACACGTGTTGCCATACAGTCTGGGGGAGCAACTTTCGACGCCACCGAATACCCTGACTTTTGTGTCCAGGGAACCAGTGGAGGTTATTGTGCACTATTTTATCTAAGCTTAACATATAGTGACATTCTATTAGTTGGGGATGCAGGCGGTGCTGGCAGCGAAGATTGCTTGAAATTGAATGTCTACACTCCAGCAGGCGCTAAAGAGGGTAGTAATTGTAAGTCTATTTCTGTTGTTAGTCCAATTGGCCGAACTTACTTGGAATCACAGTGCCTGTTCTTTATTATATGCATGGTGGTGGTGGGTATACCTGCGCTTTGCTTCGAAGTATTATGCGACACTGATAGATCTATACGAACAGGTTACGTGTTTGGGAATCCGCGTAATTGGCCATACGATCATTGGATTCACCAAAATCCTAATGTTGTAGTCGTGTCGGTTTATTATCGCTTAGATTCACTTGGGTTCCTTGCTTCTCCGGATTTTATTGACAATCCGGATCTTGGTGACTTGAATGCTGGATTCCAAGATCAGATTCAAGGCCTAAAATGGGTGAAAGAGTACATCAGTGCGTTTGGCGGCGACCCTAGTAAGGTTACCATTGATGGGGAGAGTGCTGGCGGGTCTTCTGTTGAGTTACATTTGGTCGCAGACGAAGGAGAGAAATTGTTTTCGGGAGCCATTGCCCAGAGCGTATTTCGAACTCCTCTTCCTTTGCCCGAACAACAACAGGTTAGCTGTCAAGTTTGCCCGAGTAATGTGTTTTTTTACCAATTATTCACGTCAGGATCTATTCGACTACTATGCGCAAGAAGCAGGATGCGGAACGGGTCAGATTTCCGTTCAAATGGAATGCCTACGGAGTGCCAGTGTTAGTTCACTAGCCAGAGCGCAAGATGACGCTTTTTATCATTCGTGAGTTCGTTGTTTTGGTTTGTTTTTCTTCTAATGCCTTTATAGCGCCAAGGCTTATCGTGAATTTCGTCCTGTAGTGGATGGCAAAATTATTAAAGATTATCCTACGCGATTAATTGCCCAGGGGAAATTTGCTCGAGTTCCTTTGATGGTAGGGTGCGTGTGTGAAACCACTTTGTCTCTACATTCACTTAGTTCTTTACATAAGAGCGACATCCAACGAAACGCTTGCGGAGGGGGATAGCATAACGTCTGCTCTTCAAAGTTATTGGCCAATGTTCACGAATTCCGATGTCGATGAACTGCTCGAGCTGTATCCACTCAGTGACTTTGAGTCCAGCGCACAACAACAATTAGTGCTAACTGGAGATGCAACCGTAAGATGTGCAGTAAGTGACTCCGAAGCTTAGTGTTGTGATTCTACTAATTAATATTATAGGGCACTATCATGGCCGACGCAGTATCTCGTGTCATGCCATCCTGGACATACAGGTATGATCAGCCTGCTCGAACGGATAACACCACAATGGTCAAACATCTCGCTGAGAATTGGATGATGTTTCTTGGAACTTTCGAAGGGTGTGTTATGTATCTCCTGATCATAACATGAAGGAAGCTCACACAAGTATTTATAGAGTAAACGGGACAACAACATTTACTGGCCTAAACGAAATCGAAGAAGCCTTTGCCGAAGAAATGATTGCGTACTGGTTGTCATTCGTGCGCACAGGTAACCCCAACACCTACAGACTGTCGAAATCTCCGATATGGTACAGTTACTCAATACGCAATCCTGTGCGGGCTGTGTTGACTCAGGATCCAAACAATGTAACGACAAAGAGCGGTGTTTGGTTGGAACGCACTCCAGACGTGGAGAGCGAGAGATGCAGGTTCATTGCTGCAAAGGTTGAACACGAACAAGCTTGAGGATGCTGGGTCGAATACGTTTGCACGGAACCTAGCATCTAGCTTTTTATTTTTTACTCGTCTTCCAGTGGTCTCGTTCTTTTGTTTTTCTAGATAGCCTGAGCGTAGCTACAAATCAATCATCGGCCCTGTGTGGCACGTGCAAACTTTCACACATCACCTGACCGTGATTTGAACATCTTTGTCTTTACCACCTTCCACTCTTAGTATGGCTTCAGCAGTAATCGCGATTAGCGCCGACAGTCTTTGATTCCTCTGGAAAACTTTTGTGCATTAACATCGCGGTGCCACTTTTCAAACATGTCGACGGAAAGCAAGAAACGAAAGTCCACAGGCTCTGAGTCCGTACGACCAGTGAAGCAGCCTCGTAAAACTTTAGATTCGTTCTTCGTCCCCCTTGTGCCACTTTCTCCTCATGTGGATGCGAGAGAAAGTCAACCGGTCCAGTTGAACGATGCTCAACGCCAGGTCTTACGGATGGTCGTGGAAGAAGAGAAAAATGTGTTTTTTACTGGGTCTGCAGGTGAGTCTCATTTCGTTGTATGTACTCTAATGTAATGCTGATTTGTGTGTCTGCGTTTTGCGCCTGTAGGGACGGGGAAGTCACTGTTGCTTCGTGCAATTATCGCTGCGCTTAGGAAGAAGCACGCTAAGAAACAAGATGTCGTGTCTGTGACTGCTAGCACGGGAATGGCAGCGTCTAATATTGGAGGGATCACAATACATTCTTGGGGAGCTGTTACACCTGGACAGCATGATATCGACAGACAGATACGGTGTATAAAGACGTGTAAACCTGCGTTCCAGAGGTGGAAAGCAACGAAGGTTTTGATCATCGACGAAGGTCAACTATATCCGATTGTTAGCCTGAATCTGAAGGGACTGAATCTGTAAACGTAGTCTCAATGGTGGACGGACACCTCTTTGACACGATTGCGAAGATAGCAGGCAAGTTGCGCAAGAAGACGGATAGACCCTTCGGCGGAATCCAGGTTCGGTTGTTTTTCTATATGGAGAAAGCGCATTAGTGATCTTTTGATTCTAGTTGGTTATCACGGGAGACTTCTTTCAGCTCCCACCCGTTAGTAAAGGGAAAGATCCTTTCTTTGCTTTTGAAAGTGATGAATGGAAGAAGTGCATCGAGCATACAGTCAATTTCACACAGGTTTTCCGTCAGAAAGACAACCGTTGAGTACGTTTTTATATTTATTATCAGAGTGCTTACACGTCACTCAAGGTTTTGTTGACACACTCAATGAGTTACGGCGAGGAACCATCTCACCGGCGGCAATAGAAACTTTTAAATCTCTCGCCCGGCCAATCCAGACAACGGACGGAATTCTCCCTACAGAATTATTCCCTTTGAGGAACGAAGTTGAAAGAGCGAACGCGACTCGACTCAAAGAGCTACCTTCGCATACACACACGTTCGTTTCGCGGGATTCCGGGTCTGCCCAGCCAGAAAGACGCGCAACTGTTCTCAGTAATATGATTGCACAGGAACGGCTGCACTTGAAAACTGATGCCCAAGTCATGTTGATCAAAAACATGGATGACATTATGGTCAATGGAACAGTTGGTAGGGTCCTGGGATTTTTTGCAATATCAGAAGTTGTTGGCGGAGGTGGCGAAGTGAGTAAGAGCGGGAGTGGCGCGATTAGGAATGTCCAAGTCGAAGATAATGGACGGACGCCAATCAAAAGAACAGAGGGTAAGGAAAACGAAGATCAGGAAGATGCAAGGAAGAAAGGAAAAACGAAGGCATTAGGAGACAGTGGGGAGAAGTTTCCGTTGGTAGAGTTCCGGACTTCTCAAGGGAAGGAAATCGTACTTGTGGGAACCGATGAATTTAGAGTAGAAGATAATGAGGGCAACGTGATCGCGAGACGAGTTCAGGTATTTCTTCGTTTCCTTAAGATAACGCGTAAAATGAGTATAACATCCTTGTTTTCAGGTCCCGCTGATGCTTGCGTGGGCCATGTCCATCCACAAGAGTCAAGGGCAGACGCTCCAATTTGTCAGGCTCGACCTACGCAAGGTCTTCGAGAAAGGTCCGCTTTCTTGCTTTTTGACTTATACCTGATGCAGTTTGACGATATTCATAGGTCAAAGCTATGTCGCACTCTCCCGTGCCGCTTCTCTAGAAGGCCTCCAGGTGTTAGGGTTCGATCCGCGGAAGGTGAGTGAACCTTGCCATTTAAGATTGCGAAAACGTCCAAATGAAGCCTTGAAACAGGTTATGGCACATTCGAAAGTGGTTGAATGGAGCAAAACTCTGGCAGCTGATCTGTAGTCACTAATTCGCCGTCGTAGATGTGTTAGTTAACTTACTGTAATAGTGTTAGTACTTCTCCTGTAGCATTGGAGTGTTCCGTCGTACTCCGAGTCTCCGACACTTCTGAACCAATCGTTTATTTGAACTTGTTTATCGAAAACATTTACTTTACCATGTCATCCACAAAACCTACCTCCAGCGAAGATATTGTCAGCCAAAAGGTTCGTATGCAAATTCAGAAGTAACGACTGTTAACTGACCAGAACCGGAACTTAGTATGACCGCTGCTGTAGGTGATTTTGACTTCCCTCACGAGAAGCACGATTGAACGCTCAGAAATCAAGTGGCGGATTTGCTGGTTAAATCGTGCGTTGTAACCGTTCAGTTACTCGGGAATATCTCACTGATATTTCCATGGTATGTTATTAGAGGTGTAGGATTCAGTATCGGTGTTGTCGCTTCTGTCATACTCTTCCGACGTTCGTGCTCTCCAAATTTTCGACCTCTTTTGTACTTCATGTTCAAGATTTTTGTTCCCTATCATTTTCCTTGGCTACAGGGAGGGCATGGCCTGTTGCGCTGTCTACGGGATTCGGTATGGGCGCTGCATATGCGGATTGTGACCGTTCTTTCAACCCTGCAAGAATACCTGGAACACGTATCATTCCAGCGGCTCGGGAGAACAAGCAGTAGATGGGATATAGGTGTATTCGTAAACAGGTGATAGAGGTTCAGCAGAGACTCGACCCCATCTATAATAGAGGAATTATTTTGTTTCTCTCCTACCCCTCTCCGATCATCATTCAACGTGTGTCCATCTTGCTCTCTTGGTCATCCCATGATGTCGTTGCCCTCTGCTCTGGTTTGAACTCGACGATTCTATGTTTACTGGCTTCTGGGTCGTTTCTGGGCAGTGTTCTTTGTGGGTCTCCCAGCACGAGCCGTTTATACAAGACGACTGTCAGTGACAGTCAGCAATCATTCGTGTAATAGCAAATGATACAGACGCGATGTAGCTGCCATTATAGGCACGGTGACAATTATTGCTCGCCATCTACGCGCTTCCAACGAGAGCTTCTGCCACATCAGCAAAACAGCAGAATGGTTGTAAGCGATTGTGACCGTTACAAGCCGCAAAAGGTTGATGGCCG
>QLOR01000231.1:0-21215 GCA_003313825.1 Sarcodon aspratus
CATATTAGAGATCGGTTTTCATGAGCATGTTCTACATCTATATCTAATGCTCTGACATAAATATCTAAGCAATAGGACAATTCTAGACTCCCCTATAGTGTATATATTCGTGTTTTTGACCAACCTATGGCATATTTTGACTGTAGCACATTATATGCCTCTTTCTATACACTGATATTACTTTAATTATGCTCCTACATGCTTATACTAATGTTCCCAATTATAATCTGGACATTGGCATTGATAACTCAAGACATGGGTACAACCTGTATGAGTTATATACTGGAATGCAACGTCTCAGACATGTCTTCAAGTTATTAATCCTAGTGTCAAGATAACAATTGGAAAGGTTAGCATTGGTATATAGAAGTACAAACATAACATTTGCAACATCTAGAACAATGTATATAGTGTTCCACAGCTCAAATCTGCTGTAGTATGGTCAAAGATGCAAATATACATGCAATAGCACAATCTAGAATTGTTCTATTGCTTAGATATTTGGGTCAAAGCATCACATATACATGTAGAACATGCTTGTGAAGACTGATCTCTAATATGTTGAACAGATCTCTCAATATGTGCTTATCTGTTGTATGTGACTGCGCTTTGCCACAGTTGACCATTTCCTAATCAGGAAATGTTCAACATCAAAAAAGCGTACACATTGCCCTTTTTCTTACCTCTCAGATGTCCAGTCACTTTCTAAGCCTTGGAATATCATCTATACCATTGTATTCTTCCATTATCTGTAGGAAAATCAGGAAAACAACAAAAATATTATTCTACCATATTTTCGCTTCTCTGGAAGATTGCCACCAATTGGGATGCTTATCAGGTGCCTAAATGTCTTTAAGAACACTGTGGCTTAAAGATTACCACAGTAGTTTGAAGGGAAATGCCAATTATACATTTATATCCTGTTATTTTCGATGTAAAGGGTACAAATATTGATCTAGCATGATGGATATTTGTCGGATAGCTTTGGCTCCTAGGTGGGCTTAGAGAGGGCACCCATGCGGTCAATATTGACTATCTACACGTCAACATCCGACCAGCGGATCAGGTGCTAGATCAATTTTGATCCCCTATGATGCACTTTTTTGCGATTTTCAATTTTGATGCAAAATGCTTGATCTTCTCTGTAAAATAGGCATAAATCAAACAATAATTCCTAATGTAATTAGATTTCAAATATACCCACTGGTTGTAGTGTTATTTTGCAATCAATCTGGGGAGGTAGGGGGATGTGATTGTCTATTTGTGGTTGTTTTCCTTCGGACTTTTGACCAAATTACAGTACATATAATCGCATTTATTACTATATATACAAATACCCTATATATGTGCCCAGTATTGAGCAATTGAGGCCACAATTTGTGTGCTGGCAGAAGGTATTACCATATTAGGACGGTGGAAGTGGCTGGAATGCGTACATGTCACCGTGGGCAATAGAGAATTTATGCCTGCTGTAAATGCCTTTTATATTCTGATCATATGTACTAACTTATCAAGATATACGTCTATCTATTATTCTAAGAAAATTAGAAAACTTTCAAATTATATAATAAACATTGATTCCAGTAAGAAATAAGAAATATTGTATTGAACGAAAATCTTAAGTAAATTTTGATGTATATTTTAAATTCTATCAATAAGATTATTTTGCCCCAGGGCCAAGACCAACATATACTCAAGATTCCATCTATGGATATGTGTCAAAATTTACTTAAGATTTTTGTCCAATCAATATTTCAGATTTCTTACTGGAATCAATGTTTATTATATAATTTGAAAGTTTTCCTATTTTCTTAGAATAATAGATAGACGTATATCTTGACAAGTTAGTACATATGATCAGAATATAAAAGGCATTTACAGCAGGCATAAATTCTCTATTGCCTGTGGTGATAATCCATCTTCCAACCCCCACATCTTTCCTTATTAGGCAAACATTATAATTCATTGTATTATAATCCACCTTCCAACCACATCTTTCCTTATTTGGCAAACATTATAATTCATTGTATTATAATCCATCTCCCAACCCATACATCTTTCCTTATTAGGCAAACATTATAATTCATTGTATTATAATCCATCTTCCAACCCCCACATCTTTCCTTATTAGGCAAACATTATAATTCATTGTATTATAATCCATCTTCCAACCCCCACATCTTTCCTTATTAGGCAAACATTATAATTCATTGTATTATAATCCACCTTCCAACTACATCTTTCCTTATTTGGCAAACATTATAATTCATTGTATTATAATCCATCTCCCAACCCATACATCTTTCCTTATTAGGCAAACATTATAATTCATTGCATTATAATCTATCTCTCACTCTCTCCTTATTAGGCAAACATTATAATCTATTACATTATAATCCTGTCATGACTCTTTAGAAGACAAACATTATAATCTATGTAATCTAGTGCATCCTTATAGTATTGTGGTGCTCTCGTTGTAACTGCAGTCAAAGATTATAAAAATGTTACAAGGACACCTGCACTATCGTGTTCGGAAGTCTTGACACCTCATGGTATACGTCCTCCAGCATCTCCAGCTAATCTTGTCCTCGCTCTTGTGAGTCCATCTTGCTGTATCTATTGTCTGTTAGTCATAGCCGTCCTCTTTCTCCTTCCCAAGCCCCTTCCTATATATCCCCCTCACCACGCCTTGTCCTCAGATTTCAACTGTCACCCTGCTTTCCTTTCTTTTCAATGCCGTGTGTTTTCCACACACGTCTCATCATTCCCCGTTCCCAAATTCTCTCTAGTATTCATTACAAAATCCCGTCTCTTTTTTTCACTAGCTCATACTAGTACATTTGAGGTCACTACGTGTAACTACTTGTAGCTTAAAAAATCTCATGTCCATTAAGTCAATTCAAAGAAAACTCATGGTAAAAAAATCAAAAAAATCAATGCATGGCATGGGACTGTCAAGATAAATCGATGCATGCAAGAACTGGACTTATTCGAATTCCGTCAGCGCCGCATTCTTCTTCCCCTTGCCCTTGCCTCTCCCTCTGCCTCTTCCAGAGACCGTGGACTTTCTCTTTTTCAGCGGAGGGCAGATCGTCTCATTGCTCTTCCATGTTGGGGATTCCTCAGGCCGACGCTTGTTCCAGTTTGATGGTCCTGCCATGTCTGAATTCGTGTAGCTGTGCTCAGCGTCTGAGTCTAATGGCGTTAGATCGCTGTGCTCCTCTGCAAATCAGATGTCCATTAGTTTTTTTTTTGATCGTTAGCATAATAATATATGTCATGCTTACCATCCTGTCCTGAACGTCCTGTCATGTCATAATCCCCGTCCGGGTGCTTGTCATCGGACACATTGGACTCGTCCTCGCCTTGTGAATGAGGCATCGGTTCTTCAGGAGCAGGCTTGGCCTTCCGGCAAGGTTTGACAGGTGGTGCCTTGCTTGCCAAGTTGATTGCTTCTCCAACCTGTGAAGCTCCTGACCTTGTTGTCATGGTCTTTTGAGAAACAGGCAGACGAACTAGGGGCGGCGGAGACGCAGAAGAAGACAATTCGGGTGCCTTCTCAGACACATGTTCCTCAGAAGGCACCTCATGTGGCTGATCCTCTGTGCATGGTTAGTTCAATCACATTATAACGATCATATAGACAATCTGCTTACCCTCATTGTCGTTGTCGTTGTCGTCTTCATCACCTTCTGTAATGTCAATAACCTGACGAGAACCAGAAGGTGCAGAAGGCGCAGAAGGTGCAACTCTAGCTGTGGACGTCGAACCTGTAGGCCTCGACTGAGATGTTGACGCTGCTACCCTGGAAGCAGCATGGGAACACTTCGAGGTCTTCATGTGTGAAGCTGTATAGAACAATAAGACATTTCTGTATGATAATAGAAAGTGTTAACGACTTACTTATGACCTGGACTTTCTTAGCGTTCTTATCGTCGTCGTTGCTCTGTACTAGATTCATCACTGTACGGTTGATGATCTCCTCGTCGGTGAAGTCATGAGGGATGCGGTGTGATGAGGGCGGGACTTGGAGGCAGAACTCTATAGTCATTTCAGCCTCTTCATGAATGACATCGCCCAAGAACTGGTGCTAGCAATGAATATCGAGCATACAAGCGGCTTCCTACAAGGTAGAATTGAAAGAAAGATAAGCGACGTAGAAGTGAAGTTGAAATGGCTTACACCGAGGAGTTTTGTGACGAGACCAGTGGTGGTCTTAGACACCCTATGCTTTGATGCAGGAGCTGTTGGATTGACACAGAACAGTGGATTCGTTTCTATTTTCTTGCACCAGTCACTGAGATAGGACTTGTCCTTTTCGAACTGGGCGGCTAATGCTACATCGTTTGTGAGGTCAGTTACAGTGAGGGGTCCACTGGCAGTGGCCAAGGCTGTAGTGGCATCAGAAGTATTACCATCCCACCAAGGAAACTTGAATGGTGTGGAACGGTTAAGATGGAGGGAGACGGTTGATTCCAAAGTCGAGCGCAACTCTGCAATGACCGGATTGCTGAGGAGCTTACGAGAGCAAATGAACGAGTCCTGAGACTCCTGTAAAGCAAAAAAGATAGGGATGGAGCGACGATTTGAATCCTTGACAGATTCAAAATCGTAGGAAGTCCAACGAAAGATTGCGATCGGTTTCGATTTTGCGATCTGTGCAGAAGAGAATTTAGTTCTACCTTCTTTGGCGTCTTTCAGGAACTTTTCCAATTCCTTGAAAGCGTCCATCTTCTTGAAGGTCTTTGCGAGCTCTGTCTTACTCTCGGTACGCTTGAAGCTCAATTTTCCAAGCTCAACTTGGATTGATGCAAGGCCATGGAGATGGTGGCGCCATATAACGAGGAAGATCTGAGAAGCAGGCGATGTAAGATGTGTACATTAGGATAAATTGAGGAACATACTTGGGAAGCAATAAAACTTTCACAGTTATCACAGGGTACATGACTCACTTATATAAAAGTTGAAAGTGTAAAAAAATGTTAATCACCAGTCTTTTTATTATTAACCTTTTTATTATTATAAAATCATAAATAAGAATGTGAATAAAAGTTTAATTTCAGACTTTTAAGAGACTTTTTTCATGATTTTGTTTATGATTATATAATAATTATAAGGCTAATAATAAAAAGACTGGTGATTAGCATTTTTTTATACTTTTAGCTTTGATATAAGTGGGTTATGCACCCTGTGTATCAAGACTAGGATAATGCTGGAAGGAGCAAGTTATAGCATTTGAATAGTCCGATGCTAAGCCTTTGCCTCGGGTGTGAACGACGACATAGTCAGCCAGACCATCGAACCAACGAGAGACCTATAGAAGAAAGAAAGATGTAAGCGCCAGATAATCGTTGAATAGGAAATGCTGGAGTGATATTAGATCACACTTCGGCGCACGCCCAAGTGTATGGATTGTTCACACTTCGGCATCCGCCCAAGTGTGAACTAATATCACTCCAGTTCAATACCAGTCATTTGCTCACCTCTTTAATTGCGTTCTCATATGGCTCCAGCATGCCTTGAATGTCTTCAATAACACTCGTCGTCAGAATCGGTGTTGGCACCTGAATCCCTGGGAAGTAGCTCAGGTTGAACCATGCCCATGCAATTATCATCTTCCGTGCACGCTCTCCAGCAGTCGCTGTATCAAACATAACATTCTCCAGCTCTGCCTGCTGCTCGGTAAGAATTGTCACCACTCGAGCTCAGTAGTTCTCCATCACACCAAGATACTTGTCATTCTCAGTCCCCAAAAATTCCTTCAATGGCTGCACTAACTTCACATACGCTCCATCAATCACCTGCATTGTCACCAAATTTAACACCTCCATGTCTGCAGCCCGATCCTTGACTTCCCCAGCCTTCCCCTCTGCCACACGCACCACTTCTGTCCAACGCCGTTCCTTCGGAATCTCTTTTTCCACCTCTTTCTACAACTCCTCAAATGCCTTCTCCATGTCTGGCCCACTTCTGTCCAACGCCGTTCCTTCGGAATCTCTTTTTCCACCTCTTTCTACAACTCCTCAAATGCCTTCTCCGTGTCTGGCCCACTTCTTTCAACTGTCTTCTGGATCTTTATTGCCTTGTCGTAAGTGTTCCTACAAATCATCTTAACCGCGTTTAGATCTGGAAATTCTACCGGCTCCATCATTGAGTACAGATCATCCAAGAGCTCCATGTAGACATGCCGAACAATCTCTATCTTTCTGTCAGTACACACCATTCCTTTTTATCTCTCAATCTCACCTCGCCTGATGGTTTATACATCGTTCGTGCCAGCCAGTCGACGTTGCAGATCGGCGTGCAGCACCTGCACATACACCTTTCATACACTCTCAGAACTCATAATGTCTCGAGCCTGAGCTTTCCGCTGTGAGAATTTCGCCTCGATCCATTCGATTACCTTCTCATCTCCATTTCGTTCATGATATCTTCCATCGCTTTTACACATGACTCAGCCAGCGTCTCTGCAACATGTCCTTCCAACACATTGATGACTTCATTGTGACTTTGACTCTTCTTTCGGATAGGCTTACAAACTCAAGTATGTCATTCATTTGTCTATTACTTGTCTGCACCACTCAAGTTGGTTCATCGGTAGAAGACTCTGAGTCTGATTCCATACCAGTAACACCAACAAAAGTTACGACTTGGAAACAAGTTGTCACTCCTTCCAAATCATCTCTTCCATCAACACCAACAAAGTGACGTGCAATATTGCCACCATCTCCTGAAGCTAAAAAGGAGAAGAGAAAGAAGTCATATAGCACCATTTAATACATGAATGTCCGAGTCTTCAAGTTGTAGCTGTTGTAAAACTTTCACATTTCCATCGTTTGAAGTGCGCGTGCATATTTTTTACTTTGATTCTTTGAAGCATGTTGTATAACACAAACGTTCACACAAATGTATTGTGGTACAGCATTCAAGAAATTGTTATGACAAGAAAATAGTGACCCAGCCAACCGACAACCATGCAAAGCTAATTCAACACCTCTACATCCGAATCTGCCACATGTTCTCTCTTCGTACCCAAGACATGACGAATGATCTGAATCTCGTCACTTTCCTCAGCCTCACTTGAGTCCATGTCACAGCGATGTTTGTCAGCCCAGTGCGGCATCATAACCTTATCGCAAAAGATACACCGGAATAGTGACTTCAGGAGTTCATCATATAGAACACCTGGATTACAAGGATCGAGAAGCTGGACAATATTGGAAATTGCATCCAAAACTGGTAAATCAGTCTTTGTCGTGATTGAAAGGTCTTGGTGAAAATTGGTTTTGGAATACGTTACACCATGACGATGCTTTGCTTGGGTTGCACGAGGTGTTGTAACCCACTTCCCTTGGGTCGCAAGAGGTGTCGGAACTCGCTTTGCTTGAGTTGTGACTTGTGCAAGAGGTGTTGTAACAGTAGTTGAACTCGGAGAGGGACTTGGACCAAACAAGGGCTTCAGAGTGCAATATCCTGAAAAAATACTGCTGTTGTCGGCCAACAACTCGTCAAGGTTGACTATAATAAACATATTTAGCAGTTTGTACAGACAAAAATGACGAGTGCGGTGTACCAAAGTATGTGCACGATGAATCCTCACAAACTAAACACAATTTTCCATAGGACTCAGACATCATAGACCTGGGAGTATACAATTTGACTGGTTTTGAGACTCCATCACAAATAGAACAGAAACAATCTGGCATGTCCCACTCATAGGACTGGAGAAACCTGGTGAGCATGTTGGTAGGCACCATATTTCCATCAGGGTCAAGAGGGTTATATCCAAGTTGGCGTCAGGTTAGTGATAAATTAAAAAGAACAATGCTTTGGCTTACTAGTTGACACGCTTCATATAGCCACCTTCAGGAAGATTTGGATCATAGATAAAGGAGAGTAGGTCAGTTGAACTGGACAACAGAACCTTGAATGGCTTGAAGTGTGGGTCATCTCGAAATTTGGAACTTTTGAAAAACTTGTTGGTGGACCCTCCAGCAAGAATGGGAGTAGAAATTCTGGGCTGGGTTGGAGTAGGAGTGGTTGGATATGGAGAGGCCAACAATCGAGCCTCACACTTTACTGGGCTTTGGAAGGGAAAGGAGCGTTGGTGGGCCATGAAAAAAACAGTACTGGGTGAAATTTTCCTTTTTTTTCTCAGTATTTAGCTACTTTACATTCTCCTCGGACACAGCACATAAAGCAGAACAATTTCTTAAAAAATAATCCCTCAGTTGCAGGAAAAGATGCATCACAAAAGTGGGACCCGGAGCCGAGACAGCCCCAGCCGGCGCTGGACATTGTGGATAATGCCGGACAGAAGTCGACATCCCAAAGACAACCCAAATTTGGCCCGACAATCTAGAATGTTCGAAAATCAACTGTGTCATAATGTGCGACGGCCGACTGTCCGTTGGACCCTAGCATTTAACAAAGGTATGTCATTGTTCACCTTGTGTCCCGTTTTGGTGGTACTCTAATGTTGGTTATTGTGAACAGTGTCATTGACTTGGGCATTGTAAGGATTCTGCTAATTCGGTCATGTGAACAATGTGGCTGGGAAACTATACAGTGACTGATCTCTTATTTAAGCATAGAGAGTAGTTAGATAGTCATTCTTAACTTTACCTTCACTGCCAAACACTACTGTACATTCCTCAGAATATAACTGGGTTGGTGTATTTGTGTGCCAAGTGAGTAAACAAAAGAATACCCAATTATTGACAGGCATGTGGAGTGTAGGTATCAGTTATAGAATGAACATTGGTGGGAGCATAGAAAGGATTATAGAAGGTTTGGGTAGGTGGGATGTGTGGGATCAATGGTTGAGGCACAGCATAGTGTGGGCTAGACAAATGGAACATATTCATAAAATATGTTGGGTTTTTAAAGGCAAGTAACTTCACTCAAACACCCACGTTCTCACTCTTACTCATCACAGTGGTTTATAGTTCATAAGTCTGATTTAGTTCAGGTAGAAGAGGAAGAGTTGCTGTTGTAGCAGATGGTCATGGGCTTATTCATGTGGGTGGAGGGTTCAGTCAGCCTTACAGATCTGGAAGCTCATTCACTCACTTGAAGAGTGGCCATTTGCCCAGGATTCTGTTGTCAGCTTGCTCCTTACTGAGAGATGAGGTCTAGATCAGGTACAGTTGGGCTAGGCATGAGGTTGGTAGAGATGAGTGATCTATTTTTGTAGAATCTTGTTTATGTTGATGAAATGAAATGATTTTGGATGATGTGCCATACTTATATAATTACTTTCAACAATTGGTCACTAATAAACAGAAGAGATTGCTGATGATCTCTTGATACTAATACAAAGTAATTGCTTATATAGGTCACTGGCAATCAGCTGTGATCAAGAGAGATCTTGAGTGATCACTGATGAACAGAAGTGATTGTCAGCAATAGCCAGTGATATGGACATATTACTAATGGCAATCACTTAAACATGGCAATGGTTAGTGTGATTTTTGACCAGCATTGCCCTTCATAGATGATCTCTCAGATATCCAATCTACTGTAGCAGAATCATCTTTATTAAAGTGCATAGTAGTGCAATATCCATAAGCAGCAAATGATGATGTATCTGGATAACTGTATCTGTTTAGAAAATGTGCATTAATGGCCTTTTCTTACCCCCCAAAAAATGAGCATTAACTACAGACTAATTAATTACACTGACAAGCTGCATATTTGCAAATTGAGGGAGAAAGCTCTGGAGAAATTTTTTTTTTTTGGCCTGGTATAACTTGACAGCAGAGTGGGAGGGACTCAGTAATTGTAATCATATCAGATTACAAGAACTTATGTGGCCTTGCATGTGTTATCTCAAACCTAAGAAATGTCTAGTTTGTTATTTTGCCAATGTTTCCAGGGTTGGATTTTTGCTTGTTGGCTAGGTGATAGGTGGCAATCTATTATGAATGACATATTTATGATTCTATAATAATAATAAGGCTAATAATAAAAAGACTGGTGATTAGCATTTATTTACACTTTTAGCTTTGATATAAGTGGGTCATGCACCCTGTGCTAGAGACATCAGCAATCATGCAATTCACTTTAAAAGGCAATAAAAGTATGTAAAGTCACAATAAAGTCCCAAAAGTGCTAATGAAGTTATATTTTCCAAAGTTGGGTTGGTTTCTCCACAAAGTCATTTTCAAAGTATGAAAGTAGTTATTATATAGATCATTTCCATGTAAATCTAGTATACTTTTACAAAAAGAATTCTGAAGTTTTATTGAAGTCTGCAAAGTCAAAGAAGAAGGAATTTAGTTATTTTCTGATAGAGACAAAATATATTAGATGAAATATTGATTAATTAGAGTGAACTAACATGATTGCCTGCACCATAGCATCTGCTTCCACTCTCACTAGCCTTTGGGTCACTGGACTTGCCATTTGGCACAGAGTGCATGATCCACTTTTATCAATACTGAAAGCTTAATAAAATTATAAATAGCAGGTTTTTTTATAGAAATGCTTTTTTCTATTATAGAATTATAAATAAAATCATAAGTAAAAGTTGGGTTTATGACTTTCTAAAGACTCTTTTTATTGTTATATTCATGATTATATAATAGAAAAAAGCATTTCTATAAAAAAAACCACTATTTACAATTTTATTAAGCTTTTAGTATTGACAAAAGTAGGTTATACACCCTGTGTGGGTCAAAAATTTTAAATTGTATATCACTACCCCAAACTGAAAAATAATAAATTAGAGAACAGAATTACTAGTGCAACTGCTTACTATTTTGCTTTCAGCAGGCTTATCATCCTTAGAAAAGTCCCACTCTCAAAGAATAACACTCTCCATTGCATCAGCATATGACCCTGGCTGGCAAATTCTGGTCCATTCCTCATCAACTAAAATAACATCCTTAGGACTATAGGCACCAGCTTTTACCCCCACTTTAAGTACATCTTCTAATGCCACCACAATCTTACTATGCATTTTTTTGGATTTCTCTAGTGTAACTCTAAAAAAATTGAAGATTAACTAGGTGGGGGGTCATAGGAAAAAATAATAAACTAATCACATGGAATCCACACTGTATGCTTGAATGCAAATTCTCCAAGTTTCATTGCAAGGTATATCTCTCCACTCTATCTTGCTTTCTTCTGCTAATTCAATTATAGATGGTAAAATACATATGACATGTGAATATTTCTGTGATATCCTCAGGCTGAAAGGCTGATATTGTATTTCATTAATAAATTAGAAAAACTAGCTCAAAAGGTAGGAATGAAAGGTATCCCTTGAGTATAATCTGTCTCCATTAGTACCAAGATATTCTCCCCACAGGGTGCATGACTCACTTATATGAAAGTTGAAAGTGTAAAAAAATGTTAATCACCAGTCTTTTTATTATAAGCCTTTTTATTATTATAAAATCATAAATAAGAATGTGAATAAAAGTTTAATTTCAGACTTTTAAGAGACTTTTTTCATGATTTTGTTTGATTATATAATAATTATAAGGCTAATAATAAAAAGACTGGTAATTAGCATTTTTTTATACTTTTAGCTTTGATATAAGTGGGTTATGCACCCTGTGCCCTGAGAATGAATAAATATCAATAATGAAGAGAGCTCAAAGGGTGGCTATCAACAAACTCTCTGCCACAATCCTTCAAAATTATATTTCTATAAAGATCATTGTCAACATGGATGTGAGAGAAATTGTTACAGATGTTTCCATAAAGGAATGCGTGTGACATGAGAACAAAAAATTTACATGAATACCCACCTCCAACACTTTTTGATTATATCTTGCCCAATTCTTTATAGATACCCATAATTCTTTTTCTGAACAATAGTATAGACTTAACCTAAGGTGCTTTGAGTACTGTAATAACAATAAATTCATTATTTATTATTTATGAATTTATTTACAGGAAATTTACTGTTTCCAAATATTCTGAAGCAATGGAGGAGAGGCATGACTTGAAATGTATCCAGAAATTTTAAATAAGTACATAATAATGTGCGATGCTATGTAGTTAATGAATGGAGGTGAATTTTCCACCTCAAATTTTATGTGCAGGAGATTAGAAATATTTGGAAGAGTGATATGCTAGTCTGAAAAGCCCCAAAATGAACAACACATAGTATACTCACACCTTAATATGCATTGATTAAGATTTTCTGAGTATCTTTCAAGTTGTATGTTGACGTACTACAAAAATTTGTAGTTGAAATATGTCATGAAAATTCATCTTATCTTCACAATTTCTACTAGACCATGTCAAGCAGAATTTGTAGAAATATTTATGCATTTCTCTAGTTTATGAGTTATGATTTTATGTTTCTTATGTAAAGCACAAAGTACTTTTGTTTAGTCTGTAGGCATTATTTATAAGCCAAAACAGATCCTATGTTTCCCTTTTTTATGGAATCTATGCAGAGAAAGTACCTTCTTGCAAGGGAAACTCTTATTTCATCTTTATTTTAGCAAGAATCTTCATTTAATACTTTTTTTTTGCATCCTGTGAACTTCTAATCATCTGGGAACTTTACAGATCTCCTCAAGAACATTCAAACAACTGGCCAAAAGCAACAATTCAGCACTTGTGCCTGGAATGATGGGGAAGAATGGAGACAAATTAAAAGTTTATTGTGATGAGTCAGCTTATCAAGCAAACTCATCATGAGACCTTTTGAGTCATACAAAATGGAGAGAACAATAAAAGTTCTCCTAGGATGACAAACAAGCTTATTAATAGGTTGAGTAAGCTCAGAAATGGCTTACCAAGCAACCCTAGCTACTTGTATAAAAGCAGGTAGAATCTACACTAAAATACAGAGTTTGTTTTACCTTCTTTTTCTCTCTCCAAGGAAAAAGTTCCTTGTCAGATAAAAGATCCCCAAGTATTCATCAGCAGCCAGCAGTGATTGATTAAGCACTCATATAGTGCTTCTCGACCTAACTACGACAGTTAGTGTTCTTCATTTATCGTCAGTAGTAGCACTTGTATAGTGCTTTTTGACCTAACTACGACAGTTAGTGTACCTCGTTTATCATCATCAGGAGCACTCGTATAGTGCATACTTGACCTAACTTCAATAGTTAGGGTTTATAATCCATCCTCACCTCTTACTTTTCATTGGAATATGTCCATAGAAGGATAAGTATAAAAATTTATTTGTTGAAAACTTATTAGAACCCCATACGAACAAAGAACCAGTCTCTGATCGAGAGGACAGAGACATCCTGAATCTTGGTTTTAGTTTCATATTAAAACCAACAAATGAACCACAATGTCTCCCCCATTGCTTTAAAACAGTAAATTAATTCTTAAATAATGAATAATAAATATATTGTTATTACAAAACTCAAAGCACCTCAGGCTAAGTCTATACTATTGTTCAGAAGAGGAATTATGAGTATCTATAAAAATTTGGGCAAGATATAATTGAAAAGTGTCTGAGGTGGATATTTATATGAATTTTTTGTTGGCATGTCACATGCATCCCTTTATGGAAACAGCTGTAACTACATACCTTCTTGCTAATCTTCCCACTAGAGACTAAATGTCCATTTAGCTCAATAATCTGATATGGTGAGAAAAGGCAATAAAAGTATACAAAGTTATAGTAAAGTCTCAAAAGTGCAAATGAAGTTACACTTTCCAAAGTTAGGTTGATTTCTCCACAAAGTCATTTTCAAAGCATAAAAGGAGTTATCATATAGATCATTTCTATATTAATCTAGTTTACTTTTACAAAAGAAATTCTTAAGTGTTATCAAAATGTGCAAAGTCAAAAAAAAAGGAATTTGGTCATTTCCTAATGTGCATGTTTGTCATATACCACACACAGCAGCCTCCAATAGTACAACTTGGAAGTCTCAACACTCTGCTCACTGTGAGTCACAACCTGTCAAGACCCGACTTACTGGCTAGGGAAGTCCGGTGGAATTCCAAGGGGAACTAACGGAACTCGGCTTCAACTTATAAGAAGTTGCGCCCTTCGCCACGCTCAGTGTTCCGACTTCAAGACAGAGAATCAAGAATGGAACTCCGAGGAGAATCGAGACGTAGAGAGAGACTTAGAGGGGAACAAGGGAAAGCGAATCTTAGTCAATATTCGAACTGCAGAATACAATGTAAAGCTATGGCTTATATACTGGAGGCCCGAGGGGTAGTAATAGATAAAAGGTAATCATAAAACAATATCAAAACGCGGAACAGCGGGATAGCGGAAACCCTGCGGAACGGCTAGAATGGTAGCACATGGATAATGGAGTTCCGAGGAGATAACAAGCGAATAAGCGGACTGATGATATCAAAGACCGGGAAGGAAACTAAACGAGTGATTGATGAACTGGGGATAGAATGATAGAATGTGAAGAAGATAAGAAGGGAGTCCGAAAGGAAGTCCAAAGGAACTCGAAGAGAAATAAGAATGAAGTCGTAAAGGAAATCCGATGGGAAGTCCGATGGGAAACGGAACGGACTCTGACACAACCATGCTACATACTCCTCACTGGCAGACTCATGTCTTTCAAAATAGATGATACAGTACTTGACAATACACAACTGAATCAAGGAATAAAACTAAAATTTATTTTCTTGATTCTTTTGATAGATTTTGCTAGTCTGACTATGACTCAGAGAGGCACATGCTATGATTGATAAGGAGCTTAGGTTTGAGTCATTTGATAAGTTGAATCTGTTAACCCCCCCCCCCCTCTCTCTCTCCCTCTCTGAGTCTCTTTTAGTCCCTCAACATAGGTCTCTTGACATAGCATTTTTCACACCCTCTCTGAGTCTCTCTTCCTCTGAGTCACAATACAGGCCTTTTAATACAGCCTTTTCACATATACTCTCTCTTTCTTAAGGCTCCAAGTCACAATGTAGGCCTCTCAACATAACATTTTTCACACCTACCCATCTTAAACTCTCAAAGTCTATTTGTGCTGTGCAAACTACCTAGCCTCAAGCACCAGGCACACCACATAAGGACCTTCAAGTTGTCTATTCTAGACTAACTCAAAAATGAACTATCCTATAAACATCCCAAGCATTGCACAAATTCATCCTGGTATTGCTAATAATACAAACATTGTCAATATTCCTATTCTTCAAGGAATATAATTAAATTGGCCAAGAATTGTGTGCATATTCTGCATGAAACATGTAAGTCATTATAACTTGCATGGGTTTAGGTAATCTAACTACTCAAAGATTCTTCTATACAGTTTGGGTTACAACTCGGTCTTGCTAGTGGATGCCTTTCCGTGGGCCATTTGTAACGTTTACAAACCAGATTAGAGTTTAAATTAACTAAATATGGTAAGTATCACACCCCCGACCATTGATTCGGTGCCCCCATCAATTTTGAAGACGCGAAATCTGGAAGGGGGGTACCCTCCCCCCCTTTCAGATTTCGCATCTGCAATTTGAGACTCCGCCTTCTTCTTTTGGCAACACCCGTCAATCATCCGAGTTGCCACCATTGATACGATGAAAAAATGCTCAACCTTGCTCACCTCTGTGCCGACGCTGTAGTGTGTGCCCCATCCAAATCCCTCAAACAGTGGACTTCCAACATGACCACCAACACATCTACTAGCATTCCGCCTGCACCTTCTTCCAATACCCTGGTCAATCATCACCGTCTTCTCAGCACTGTCACAACCTCCTGCTGCCGCACCTTCTTAGTCTCGAAACCCTGACCGCCAACTTGCTGTTCAGGACATCTAGTGTGACTACAGGCTCAAATCCGGCTTTCCTAACCCTTGTAGGCTGCGTCCGCAACGTTTTATGTGAGTCTGACTTTGCCAATTTTCATCGCATCCGTTAATTCTGCTTCCCAGAACACAATCAGTGGTCAAAAGACATTTGGAAGCAATCCGACAAATGCTTAAAAGGCCTCCAAATCTGTTCAAATGGCATTTTCGTCTTGTTATTTTCTATGCGGTGCCCCAAGTGGCCCTGCCACTCGTTAAGATGTCTTCCTCTACATTTACTCAGCCACCTCCGTTGTATGCAATACCTCGCAATTTGGATTCGACAGGACTTTGGTGGGACGGGAAACAGTGGGTTCAACCGGTTCATATGCCGCCTTCTGTAAGTCTTGGACCGCTAAATGTCTGTTCTTTTCGTCTTAAAGTAATCTATATTTTTGTAACAGGTAGAATTCCAGCCTCCGACAATGGTATTGGCTCAAAATGAGACTTTGCAAGGGCTGGTAAGTATATCAGTTTCAATGTGTCACGCTGTAGTAGTACTATTATATTGACGACAATTTTTTAGTATTCCCCTTTAAGTTCTATCCAAAATATATCTCACAGTCAAGTCCATTCGTCACAAAGCAAAGCTGGCCCCTCCTGTTTTCCTGTGACCCTGGAACCTAATTCAGTTCCACTGCCGGTTCAAGATAGCCATGAACGTGCTCGGCTTCAGGGAGACTCCGCAGCTCCTGTTACAAAGGTTGCTGGTTCACATCATCCTGTTAAACTGGATGATGTACGTAAAGGCAAGGGCAAGGCTGTTGAGGGTAAGCGAAAGCGCCAAGCGGTAGATGATGAGATTGAGAAGGGAAAGAAAGGAAGGGCCAAGGGAACTACGAACTACCGGGATGACGAAGTACAAACACTATTGGACTTTGTTGAGGATGAGTTGCCTGTCGGGGGTAAAGGTTGGAAGAATGTTGGAAAGCGTTATCGTGTTTGGGCTAAAGATTCTGGCCACCCTGCAAGAACGGACAAGTCACTTGAGATGAAGTTCAAGCAAGTAAGGCCTCTCACAATTGTTACTTCTTAATTGGCCATTCATTTTTGTTGCATAATCACAGCTAGTCAAGACAATGAAGCCTACTGGTGACGGTGAATGTCCCCCTGCAGTAGAGCGAGCCCACGAGTTGGAAGATATGATTAACGAGAGGGTTGCCTCTCGTGATCTCGATGATGATAACCTCGCTGATGATGCAAGTGAAGACATTGACAATGAGTCTAATGCTGGCAATGCTCATGATCTATCAGATAGCGATGTTGAAGAGGTGGTTGCTGCACGTCCAGCAAAGAAAGCCCGGGTTCGGACCATCAAAGTAGAAACCGAGATTCCATCTCGCATTGCATCTTCTGCTGGTGCTCCATCATGTTGTTCCCGTCAGTCTACTACCACTGGGATGGAGGTGTTATCTAAGCTCTCTCAGAGTTTGAACCCCAATGTTCAGGCGCTATGAGATGCAGACTGGGCAACAAATTCATTCCAGTCACAACAACTTTTGCTGTTGAACAGCCAAATCCATGACATCAACGCCACTGTGGTAAACCTCCGCACCCAATTGACCGAGTCAGAACGACACTTCAATGATGCCAAATGGGAGACTGATCGTCTTCAACATCAGCTTGAATTACAGAGATTCATGGATAGATTTTCTCAAAATCATGGCCAAAGCTCCTCAGCCACTCGGGACCACCGTCACTCTGCAAGTTCTTTCCGAGCCAATGAACAGAGCCGTTCTCATAGCTGCCAGAGCAACTGTACTATCAGTCGTCCAGCTCATCCAGCTTCTAGGCAGCACGATACAATACACCAAGAGTCGAACTCAGACGAAAGTGAAGAATGGGAGATCACCTACCCCAATGGTGGTCAAGCAAGATATCCTGGGCCTGTCGATTCATTTAAAGGTGAAGCGTATTATGATATGGATCGTTCTCCTCGAATATATCGTCGAATTCGCCCTGCACAAAGCCCACCTTGGCCACGCCCCCGTTCTCCCTCTTTAGGCCCTGTTCTACAGCCTCGGCCTGTAGTACAGACAGATGTGAACACAGCTGAACGCAGTCCACCTCAAATTTCTTATTATACACCTTCTGTTTCTTCTGATGGAGGACTTCCTGATGATTGGGAGCCTACTCCACCACCAGAGTAATAGTTTTTTTTCTATCTGCAATTCCTACTCTACGTCTGAGTTGAATAATACCCCAGCACCTTAATCCTTTACCTTCTGGCTCTTATGCATGTTCATTTTACGTCCAGTTAAACTTGATTAATTAGTTATTACCAAAATAAAATATTTATCAATCCCATGAAGGTACAACATGAAATGCGCTGACACAATCATGCTTCCGCTGTACCAAAAAAAGAATGTCCTCAAATCCTTGCCAAATCCTTGCCTGAACTCCCTCTGTCCAAATCCGAACATAAACATTGGTAATTTGATTGATCCCAACTAGGCGTGTCCTAACGTTTTGAAGGCGAATGCAAGTCTCAAGAAGATCTCCACGACGATGAATATGATTGATTTCAAGGAGAATGCGAAGCCGTCCGAATGAGCCCTGAAGAGTGCGCATGCCCCATTCAGCAGTTTGACGATATGACAGTAATTCACAAGAAAACTTCATCAGGTTATCTCGCTCAACTGCATCATGTGGAAGTCATTGCCCAGCCTTTAAGGGAGCTCGAATCCTACCCTTGATACGATCTGTGCCACACGGAAAGGCTGTATCAGCAACAAGGTAGTATTCGCCTAGTGTTCTTCGCTCAAGTTTAGTGTAAATTTGATGAGCGACACGAGAATCATGCCAGCTCCTAGGACAATTCAAGTTTGCAGCAATGATCTCACCTACCACAAAGTCATCAATACTGCGAGATAATTGATCATTCAATGAACCTTACCAGTCAAACTAAAGGCTATAACACTGTTAATGAAGTGCTCATGAAGCCAACTATTGTATGTAGTGTTCTCGATCTCAACGTCACTCGAAGTCTGACAAAGGAGCTTCAACCCATCTACAGAGCCAAATGCACCTGTTAGGGAGGGATGACGCTGTATAATATGCCTGTTAAGTTCTTCAAACTCAGCCAAACAGTCTGGCTAGTGTATTTGGGCGGCTTCCATACTGCGTAGAGTAGCGAGAAGAAGATTGAGAGTAAAATTGATGTAGCGGGAAACAGTTGAGGGAATGAGTGCAAAGATTTGCTGTAGGCTGATTTCTCGCATCGTGGAGCTTAGATAGTGGAGGATGAGACCAAGGGCACCTTCTGCATCAAGTGAACGGCGGTATGGGCGAGGGACTGGTGAAGCACCAGCATCTGTGCGAGGAATGGCAGTGCTATTCCACATATCAGCAAACCCAGAATGTAAGATTGTTTGGAACGTGTTAACATCAATTGTCATGGTGACAATAAATGCTCAATTGCTCTTGCTCTCGTACAAAATAGTCCATGGGGTCCCACAACGAGGGTTTGGCAAGAGTTGAGGGCAACAAAGATATGTACGATGCTGGCGGCGATTTTCAACACGGCGTTAGTGAGCTTCATCCGAGCCAATAATGATCAGAGCAGCCGAAAGAGCAAGTAATCGTGAGTGAGAAATATCATCTTCATATTGCTCTTCAGCGAAAAGGTACTGGTGAGCCACAACGTCAACATCGACATCCATGGTGAGTGTGCAGCGTGGCGAGGTGTGAGCCGCATGACACATGACTCCGCTTAAGTCTGTAAATTATACATTATAAATCTATAGATTCGTGTCCTACGGTCTGTATTTGGTACAGATTTATGCCGTAAGGGTTACAAACTCCGCGTTTTGTATCTAATATCTGTAAATTGGCCTGCGGAAAGGCATCCAGTATTCAGCTATTTCTGCAAGGGCAATTTAACCAACTTCACTAACAACTTGATCCAACAAGCTGCTGAAGTTAGTGACTTGATAGCTGCTAGACACAGTGGACCAGCTGTCTAAAGCGTCCATCTGTGAGCTACAGTGATCTATCACTAACCAGAATGCACAGGTTCAAACCTTGTTGATGCACCTTTTTATTTCACTTTTTCATAGACTAAATGATTTTGACTTATATTCCATACAGATTATAACATTATTTATACTTCCTAACTGCCAGAATATTTACAGGATTTATAGGATTTTTCCTGATTTTATATTGATAAGTTTACTTCTTTTGGTAGTTGTGGCTAATATACTGTATAGTTGAAATTTTTGCCCCACTAGGACACAGTTCAGAGCCTATTCTCTATATTCTCTTACTCTGAACTGCAGTGATTCCCTGGCTTGTTTATCAAGCCAGATACTGCATTTTTGAGGTTTTACAACACATATATTTGATGCTTGCACACATATTCAAGAAAGCCACAGGTATGGTGTGAATTATGACCATCAACAAGGAGAAGTCTTTGCTGCCTTGCAGCCTTGGTGTGAGTTTGTTTATCAAATTGCTTGATCTACTCAATGCCAATCTCACCATCAGTGTAGCTTTTTTTTGAATGACCCAGACTATAACAGGGTAAGTTATGTTATACAAAATATTCTAAAGACTCATTGTAAAGTTGGGGGTAGTCTTGTAGATAACTTAGTTCAGTACCAAATACACCAGACCCAGATATATTCTGAAGGCAATGTAATATAGGTAGATTGAACAAGTGATTATAGACTGAGGATCATCAGTGGCTGATGATCCTTTAAATAGTATTATGTAAGAACTATATACTAGTTCCCACACTTGCTTCTGATACTATGGAAGCCTTACATCCTCCCCCATTAAAGACGAAGGTATTGGGAGAAGGATTATTAAAGTCTGAAAATTGTCCACTAAGCCTTATGCGCGTAATCTTGCGCATGCAACACCAAATCCAAAGTAACTCTAACAACCAGAATACGAAAGCCTCAACATCAACTAGCACGAATGCTTGTACCATAACCTGAACCTCACATCCGAGCTGGATCCTCATTCATGTCAGAGCATTGACTCTTCGGCGTGTCCGGGTAACGTTCATCCGCACTGGCATCACTGAAATCATATGGTGCACGAGGTGGGGGGTCAACAGCAATGGGCTGTTCCAATACCACAGCAGGAGGATCGATTGGGATGGCCGCGTCTTTTGGTCCTTGTGTCCGGTGATACGACCACTATTGATTCCAGCTTCGAAATTAGCTAATGTTTTCTCAATATAGCCCACAAAAGAACAATGGCAAAACTCCGAAGAATATCACACCATGTCGAATCATGTCGATTATTTGCATTGTTCGAGGCTTCGATCGACACTTCGCTCATATTCGCCCTAGCTTCGATCAACACTTCGATCGTTCGATACTATTCCTTTTCTATTCCCCTCATCAGCCGCTCCCGCACTTCGAACCTCATCGAAACACTTCGATACTCCACTATGATCCCCTTATGCTCCACTATGACCAGTCCTACTCCACCACACACATGCTACATGCTCGAAACACATGC
>QLOR01000232.1:0-15068 GCA_003313825.1 Sarcodon aspratus
ATTGATCCATACTTCGTTCTCATCCGCATATCGTAAGGTATACAAAGATTTGGAATAAAACAACTTTGGGAGGGTCCAATAGGGCTTCGTCTTCCGAAGCAAGAATCGTCTTTGGAGGCCAAAACAACCGTCGTCCCTGACGCTTCTCACAAGTGCATCGAAGGGCGGAATTTTCCGTGAGTTAGTCCCCATTTGCTATTTTCGATTTGCTCATTTGCATATATGCTCTCTCCTACAGGTAACTCACATATTGTTTTTTAGTATTGTCGGTTTCCAAACCGCCTTGTAACGAGCAGTGTGATATTGGTTGAAAATAACAAAACAAAGACATGACGTGTCATACGAGTGCAAGAAACGAATTAAATATAACAGTGGAATAATGTTGACGATGCCAGAACTTCTAGGAAATAACCCCTGGTTGAGGATATCGATGTGGATGACAAAAGTTCAGTTAGCATATGCTGATTTAGCAGTATTGCATGTCAGTACGTTGACCAAAATATATTGTTTTTTGTACAATAGGGCTAAAACACTGTGAGGTTAGATCGAAGGTAAAATTTATTATGCACACATATCTAACATTATAAGAGTCGAATATGATGCATACAAAACTTAAGATCCATATTGTAGGTGAGGCAATAACAATTCCAGTTCATTGTTGCCTATTTTGGCAAGCGGTAGTGATCGTGGGAATGCATTCAGCGCGCCTCGTCGCACGAATCTTCAATTCAGGCTTCAACTTCAAACTATTCCTTTCTTTTCATCACGTCCACACCGACCAACACTACAAGCATGGTATTTACAACCCAAGAGTCGTCTCAATATGTGAGTGCCCCTTCTTTTCCTATTTCATTTTGCTTTACTAATTCTTCACAGTATCACGGTGTTCCTATGGATGTGGATATCGTCGTAAACGATGACGAACCCATGGACCTCGATGTCGTAGAGCGCGACGACGATATGAACCTCGACAATATCGAACACGACGACGATATGAACGTTGATGACGTTCTGATGGACGTGGATCTCGATGCTTTGGTAAGACGCTCTGTTTTCTATTTAATCCCACTAATCGTCGCTGTAGGAGTCGAACAGTCAAGCCTGAAGGTGTTTGGATAGAAGAGTAGTTCGTTGATACCATCTCCATCTTGCAAAATAAAAGTATAGAGTATGTTCTTTTACTTCCTTTTCGGTTTCGAGCACTAAAAATCGAGTACAGGTCCGGTTAGAGGTAGCATTAGTATATATCACTCTTAATCCATGCCGTGCTGCTATGCCACTCGGTAGGCCTCGAGAGCTGTTCTCTGATAATGAACTTTCAAAACATGTTAACCTAGGTTTTACCACGATATCGCTCACACTGCAAGCGAAAACCATGCACAGATGTCTCCAAAGCTCTGTGTACTCGGTATTATTAATTAGTTTTGTCAATGGTCAGTAGGTCATTTGAATTATCTTCTCTCACGCGCATCTGATTAGCATGATTTATAGCCGGCAAATTGCACACCAGTGTACTTCGAACGGAATTCCATTACAGGAAGTATGATTAACTTGTTTTCATAGGTGAGTAACTTTTGGATTCATTTGAGAGACGCAGTGGAGATGCATCCATATATCTTATGTTTTAATATTCGCAGCATGGCTAGCTAAGTAAATCCTCATACCAATTGTTTTGCTAACTCATGCATTGCATGAACGTAGTTGCAAACATACCTCAATGCCAAAGATTTATATTCACACTTGTAAACTTACAGAATACCCAGAGAACAAGTTGTTTGGCACACGAATACCTTACACTGCGATTCATGTTCTCTTCAATGAAGATCGCACTTCAAACAATTAGCTCATACTAGTAGTACACTATTGAGCAAATTTTCATTTGACAGAAAAATAATCGTTAACAATTAATTAACGAATAAAAATAAAAAAGAAGTTCTGAAAAAAAAAACAAGCCGTGGATGTGTGTGACAACTAGGCCGAAAGTAAAACGAGATGAGGGTATCTAAGGAGAGCCTGAGACATAACTAACCTGGAAGAGAATACGTCACAATTCTAGAAATATAAGACCATGATGATGTCCAAGTCAGTGAGTTCAATCACGTATCTCGGCAAGGTTCAACTTGAAATTACGCTTGGCGGCGATCTCTGAGGTGGAAAACATACTTGGTCTGAAATCCTCCGAGTCCTCGTCATCTGAGTAATGTTCGGTATCCTCAGATACACCAGATGATGCAGAATCGCTCCGCATTCGATACAGAGATGCCAAATAGTGACGATGCACCTTGTACATGACTTTTCCTAGCTTCCTCTCAAACTCATCCACCATGTGATCAATGGCTGAATCGGGAAGCCAAGGCGGCAGCGAACACGCTGTAATCGTCCGATGCGACCCAAATGTAAGGAATTTGGTATCACGGAGTCCATTGTCCCTCTGATTAGTACTCAGATGACCCAGTAAAATTGAGCATGCAGGGCAGCAGCGTTTGGATACCCCTATCAAAGTCTCGTTCATTGGCTAGTATCATTGTGTCAGGATACATGAATCAACGGAGAAAAGAAGAATTTCGAACCTGTATTGCAAGCTCGGTCTGACCCTCAAGATCCGGGCAAGACACAAGGGTTGCCAAAAGTGCTTCACAGTGTATCCGTCCTTTGACACGAGTGTTTAATAGTGTAGCCAATTTCGAGGAGCCTGATTTCGTTTTTACTTGTCATTCATTTATTGCCGTTCTTGCGAGCGTAAGCTCATCATGTCTTGTGTCTTCTTGGTCGCTGTTGTCACGGAGTCCACAGAAACCAACATGAGATATGGCCTCGTTGAGCACCGCCTCCCATTCCATCCTATGATCTCTTTCAACAGGAAAAGATAATATCTTCATGGTTATCTCTGGTGCTTTTTGTCTTGTACTTCGCGTCCACTTGACAATGTCTCGGATGGCTTCTGGGAAGAGAATCTGTAACCACAGCCAACGTCGATACAGCTCGCTCAGAGGAAGCCGATTTCCACTTGGGACTGCAGGCTCAACATCAAAAATATCGGTGTCTTCTTCTTGTGCTTCGTCAAAGTCCTCCTCTACCTCGCTATAGTCCTCCTCTATCTCACCAGAATCCTCTTGTTCATCCAATCCCTCCTGATTCTTTGCGCTATCCTGGTTTTCTCCCGTGCCCATGTGCTCCTGCGTAGTCCCCATTGCGACTACATCAGCTGCTTGCACCGGATTCCGGAAAATCACACTTTTGACAACTGCCAAAAGGTAATTTTCCATGGCTGTGGATTTGATCATGTCGTGAAGGATATTTAGCTGGATATAGACATCTTGGATATGATCCAACAGTATATTGGGTGACGGCGCGTCCTTGTTCTGCTTCAATGTCCAAAGAGCCACGACAGCTTTTATATATTCAGTGAATATAAAGAGGAATAGGTTGTGAAATTTGCGGTATGTGCTTCGTGTATAAATTGACTGTTCATGACCTTGATCTATATTTAGGAGGTTTGGAAAGCGGGTGGAGTCAATTACTCCCACGTCAAAGTAATGCCGAAGGCGCGCAAGAAAAGCCGTGTCTGATGTGCAGGGAAGATCATTGCGGGGTTTCACCCACAAAAGATCACTCGTGGGGAGTTCCAAGATTTTTTTGAACTTGGTTTCAAAAAATGGACTTTTGAGTTGTCGGTTGATTTTGCCAATGGATTCCCCAATCACAAAGTACGAGAACTGCTTCATGACATCACTTGGTTTTTTTGATACCTTGCAATCCTGGATAAAATCCATCACTTGCGCCACGTGATCATGGAACGTTTCGTCGAATGTCTTGTTTGGAGCAAGACTGCCCCTGAAGTTTTTCCTTGTGAAGTAATAGAATGTGAGACAAGTACTGGAATGTAATTACCAAAGGACTTACCAGTTGCCACAAAAATACTCAGCCACAGCATTTGGCAGATCCACATCGATACGCTTAGTACTCCTGGGTTCAACGATATGGAATTCCTTTACCACGCCCTTCTCATGGTCCCGCGGGTTTCGCACAGTGAGGTAGCTTTCCGGAGGAAAGTTAGTAATGTCTGGTGGTTGGGTAGCCGCGCAGGTTACTAACAACAGCAATGACTCGGAATAACCTGCAACCATCACTCCCACAATCTCGTAACATCGAACAAACAGCGTAGAGAGTGCAACCACCTCTCGCAATTTATACTTTGTATTCTGTGGGACTTGATCCGGTACTTTATCATCGTAGCCAATGTGGACGTGGGTTTGAATGATATTGATTATATGAGTAATGGTATTGAATTTCGCTATTTGCTCCTGGCGGCGGTTGGGATATTCGTGCGCCATTATAGGGTGGCAAGGGGGTCAACTTGAACTTCTTGAACCTGATGATAACCAGATCCGATTAGTCTTTAAGGGAGTCGATGACGCAAAACTTCTGATTCACTAGCGCTCAGTGCCGGTGAACACAGAAGAAGAGGACCTAGGCTCAGGAGTGAGAATCATGGTGAATATATCACTTACTTCAATGAAGTCACCAGATCGGATTCTGAGTCGGACCATCTGCTGGCAGTGACAAGGCTAGTATTACTTCTTTGGCGCCGGGTTCTTGTACGTCACATGGTGGCGATTGGACGGCCTAGCCACTTCAGATCTTCAGATCTTGAGTTAGTCGTAGCAATGACTGCAGGGACCAAATTTGAATGACTGATTCTGTAAGTAATAAAAGGGTTGGACTTTTCATTTGGAATTCCTCAATCCAGACGTCAATTGAAGTCCGACTCTTAGTCCGATGAGGGCCTCCGAGTCCAAGGCCCACTGTAAATTACCGACTCTGACAGACCACAGCCACGTATGGTCACGGTAGTCACGGTACTACTTCCGTAACGCTAGAACTTGAATTAGTATTCGGACTACTAAGGCTTAAGCCTGAGTGCTCTCAGACTAAAGTGCTCTCAGGCTAGTATTAGTAAGTACGTCCAGTGACGATTCAAGCTTGGAATTTGTTTACTACTAGTACAGGCCTACACCAATATCGACCGGATCACAACGATTTATCACTGTGGCTGCCGCAGCAAACGACCCTCTGAGTCATTCTCCCGTGGAACTTCACCGGCGCTGAGCGCTAGTGAAGTTTAATTGTTTCATCGGACCGCTCGACACTCAAGTCTCTTCGAGTTCCACTAGGCATCTTCTACTTCGCCGGTGCTGAGCATTAGCGAAGGTCTGTTGTTATCACATACATTCTTACTCCGGGCCATTCTCTTCAAGGACATCCTCCGAGTCTACATTTTGCTAGTGCTGAGCACTGGCAAAGTTTCTGGGCATTCTCTACCTTATCTCAAGGTGTGGTGGACAAGGTTCTTGTATTCTAGGCTGGCATGGAGTCAGTTTGCATTTGTGGCCGGTCTTTCTCACAGCCTGGCGCTTTCACCAATCATAAGCGCACATGTCAATCGTCCAAAAGGCGTCTTTCTAAAGCACTGGACAAAGCAAAACAACTTTGGAAGGGTCCAATCTCAATACATACAAATTCCACGTGTTAGGTGACTATACCGCTACAATTAGAAGATATGGTACAACGGATTCGTACTCAACGGAGCTGGTGCGTAAATTTAAAGCCACACTATATGACCATTTCGAATTGCCATGTACAGGGCGAACTGGAACACCGCTCATCAAAATCAAGATATGCCCGCACAAGTCGCAAGAATTACATTTTGCAGATGACACAGATTGAGTGACGCCAGACTCGTATCCGTCATATCCGTGAACAATACAGAAAGGCCGGGAAGACCGCGCATGAGGAAGTGCCCATCATACCTGATGTCCATCATGTCATTGGGAAGTCACAAAATCATCCCGAGAATATCCCACTTTTCTTGCAGAAATACTCAGGTGATCCTGCGGTCAAGGTATTAGCTTGTCTCATGATCAGGAAATTTTAATTTTGCTCATTTTTTTTGTTTAGGACTTCATTCCAAAACTCAAAGATCATTTACTTCCTCGCATTAGAGCTGTATTGTCTGAAGAATTGGCTTCCACGACGAATAATGTTCCATCGCAGCCTTTCAACCATGGACTATCAGATCCATTTTCGGTCGAACAAAGCGAGACTGGCCACTCCGCCCGTGACTCAGTGCTCTTCAAAAATGATCGCATCTATCGCCATCAACTTAGTCGGTTCAATTACACAACATATGATGTCCGAAGATCTCAGGATGTGATCAATCCCAACACCTCCCACCGTGATATCATGCTCCTTGCAAACCCCGACGACCTTGAGGGGAACACAAACCATCCGTTCTTGTATGCACGCATCTTGGGAATCTTCCATGCCAATGTGATTTACACTGGACCCAGAATGCTCGATTATTTGCCAAGAAAGTTAGATTTCTTGTGGGTGCGATGGTTCCAGTACTGTGGAAGCAGTTCAGTTGTCTGGAAGGACTGTCGTCTGGATTGCGTTCAGTTTCCGCCAATAGCAAGCGACGGTGCATTTGGGTTTGTAGATCCGAGGGACGTATTGCGCGGATGTCACATTATGCCAAGGTTTGCGAAGGGAAAAGTTCATTTGGACGGAATCAGCCTTTCACGCTGTGCGGCAGATTCGAATGACTGGCTCTACTATTATGTCAACAGGTGCGATAACAATCTGGTGATTCATCCCACTATAAATTCTTATGACTTTCCTATGCTATATAGATTTGTAGACCGCGACATGACCATGCGCTATCACTGGGGTCTCGCTGTTGGGCACGTCTATACCCATGATCAAACAGCGGACCTGATCACATCCCTTAATTCTTCGTTTTTTACTGAATACAATACGGACCCGGAGGAAACACAAAGTACCTCGAGCAACAAAGTGCCAACAGCGGAAGCAAGCCAGGCTTTCAGTGAAGATGAATGCGATGAAGAAGAACTGATGCTGACAAATTCCGATGATGATTGGGAAGATTTCGACCATCTCAGCGATAACAATGATAACAACGATGATGAAGCACATGGAGATTTCAGTGATGACGACATACTTGTTGCTATGGATGACATGTATGGTGTTAGGTCTTGTGGGACCTACTCCTAGCAGAGTTGCAAAGATACCTCAATGCCAAAGATTTATATTCACAATTGTAAACTTACAGAATACCCAGAGAACAAGGCGCCTTATATCGTCCTGTCGTACATGAGATTATTTGATTATTTGCATGAAAAACATCACTTCGATCGCTCTAGATTTGCAGTCTATTATAATTTCTTACAGCGCACGACAGACCCTCCGTACCTCTAAGAAACGACTGACCGTTGAAATTATTGCGTGCGGTTCATACACGTATAGTAGGTCTTCCTTGGTACACACAATTGTCTTCATATATTTCGCGTGTTACTTATTATCTTTCACTTTCTTGTGCTCCAAGTTGTTCATCGCCTCTCCCAACCGCCACTCGCATTCCACCCCAAACCACCACTACTTTCCCTTCTTCTCCCAAACCACCACTTTCCTTTCCCCCTCTGTTAAACCCATCACTCCCAGAATTGGCAAAGTCTCCGTCGGTATTGTTGATGAGCAAGGCGACTTCATCTCCTCAACAGTCTGCGTCTCTCGGGAGAGCGTTTCTTCTTGACGCAACGACAACTTGCTTTTCCTTCACAACCACAACCTTCCTGTCACTTCCCTCTTTCTTCCACAAACCACGCTCCTTTTCAACAATGCAAACTCCCCGCGGCGCTTTCAAATTAACCGAGTCTGCACCCCTTTTTGTAAGTTTTTTTCTTTTTCTGCCCTTCACTTTACTCACACTCTGTAGCGCAAATTAAAATATATCTATGGCGACGGGTCGTTGCGAGTGAGTTACGAGGTAAGCAGCTATTTACATTCTTCTACACGACAAACCAACTTCGCCTTTAGTTCGATATCGTTCTCCCAAGGAGGGAGATGCCTAAGCAGGCAGCTGTGGGCGACGACGGACCGTCCGAGCGAGGGGGTTTTAAACTAAAGGTAGATTCTATCCTTTCTCTTGCAATGCTTTCCTTACCGTTCTCAGAACTTCCTCGCGCATATTCGTCACTTCGACCTGCGCACTCCCAGTAGGCCCGATGGAGTGATAGGTGGGATTCGGGTAGAGATAGTTGTGGAGGTTATCAAGACTGTGGCAATTATTTAGACAGTGCACTCCTTCGAGTTTATATACCCTACACTCTTTAGTACTCACAATTCACTTTTTTCGAGTTAGTGTTGTGCAGTTCACGAAACTGGTATTTTTAGCCTTTCACTTTCGGTGTTCCTGGACGGTTTCGCATGGTGTACTAGTACTGATTATCAACGTGTATATGGTAGCTGTAATACAATTTGTTACACATCTTATACATGGTGAAAAGAACTGGCCGACTGTCAAAATTATTGCATGCAGTTATATAAATAGATAAAGGAAGGGCCTTCCTTTCCTATTTCATTTTGCGTTACTAATTCTTTACAGTATCACTGTGTTCAGGCTATGGACGTGGATATCGTCGTAAACGATGACGAACCGATGGACCTCGATGTCGTAGAGTGAGATGACAATATGAACCTTGACGTTGTCGAACACGATGACGATATGGACGTTGATGACGTTCTGATGGACGTGGATCTCGATGCTTCCGTAAGACGCTCTGTTTTCTATTTAATCTCACTAATCATTGCTGTAGGAGTCGAACAGTCAAGCTTGAAGGTGTTTGGATAGAAGAGTAGTTCGTTGATACCATCTCCGTCTTGCAAAATAAAAGTAGAGTATGTTCTTTCACTTCCTTTTCGTTTTCGAGCACTACTAAAAATCGAGTACAGGTCCAGTTAGAGGTAGCATTAGTATATATCACTCTATTCCATAAAGTCTGGTCGGGTACCCTCCGGGTCCTCATCGACATCATCTGAGCAATGTTCAGAATCTTCGGATACACCAGATGATGCAGAATTGGTCCGACTCCGACGCCGAGACTCTAAATAGTAACGATGCACCTTGTACATGACTTTTCCTAGCTTCCTCTCAAACTCATCCACCATGTAATCAATGACTGAATCGGGAAGCCAAGGCGGCAGCGAACACGCTGTAATCGTCCGATGCGACCCAAATGTAAGGAATTTGGTATCACGGAGTTCATTGTCCTCCTGATTCGTACTCAGATGACCCAGTAAAGTTGAGCATACAGGGCAGCAGCGTTTGGATACCCCAATCAAAGTCTCGCCCATTGGCTAGTATTATTGTGTCAGGATACATGAATCAACAGAGAAAAGAAGAATTTCGAACCTGTATTGGAGGCTCGGTCTGCCAGTGATCCTCAAGATCCGGACAAGACATAAGGGTTGCCAAAACTGCTTCACAGTGTATCCGTCCTTTGGGGCTTTTGTTTAATGTTTTATCCAAATCCTCGGTGCCGAATTTTGTTTCGACTTTTAAATTCTTTATTGCCGTTTTTGCGAGCGTTAGCTCATCATGGCTTGTGTCTTCTTTGTCATTGTTGTTACGGAGTCCACCGAAACCAACACAAGATATGACCTTGTCAAGCACCGCCTCCCACCCCATCTTATGATCTATTCCAACAGGAAAAGATAATATCCTCACGGCCATCTCTGGTTTTCTGTTTCCTGTAGGACTTCGTGTCCACTTGACAATGTTTCGGATGGCTTCTGGGAAGAGAATCTGTAACCGCAGCCAATGTCGATATGGCTCGCTCAGAGGAAGCGGGTTTCCACTTGGGGCTGCAGGATCGATATCAAGAATATCGGTGTCTTCTTGTGCTTCGTCAGAGTCCTCCTCTGCCTCGCCACAGTCCTCTTCCACCCTGCCAGAAACCCCCTCTACCTCGCTAGAAGCCTCCTCCACCTCTCCATAGTCCTCCTCAAAAACCTCCTTTGCCTTTTCATAAATCACACTTTTGACAACTGCCAAAAGGTAAATTTCCATGGCCGCGGATGTGATCATTCTTTGAAGGATATCTAGGTAGATATAGACATCTTTGATACGCATCATCAGTATGTCGGGTGTCGGCGCTTTCTCGTTATTCTTCAATTCGGAAAGAGCCTCGACAGCTCCTATATATTTATTGAATAAAAAGAGGAATAGGTTATGGAATTCGTGGTATGTGTTTTGTGTATAAATTGACTGTACATGACCTTGATCGGGATCGATATTTAGGAGGTTTGGACAGAGGGTGGAATCAACCGTTTGTAAGCTGGCCCGGGAGTAATGCTGAAGGGACCTAAGAAAAGCGGTGTCTGATGGACGGGGAACATAGCTGGGTGTTATCCACGAAAGATCATTCACGGAGAGTTCCAAGATCTTTTTGAACTTGGTTTCATAAAATGGACTTGTGAGTCGTCGTTTGATTTTCCCAATGGATTCCCCAATCACGAAGCACGAGAACTGCCTCATGACATATCCGAGTCTTTCATCTGTTGATACCTTGCAATCCTGGATAAAATTCATCACTTGCGCCACATGATCCTGGAACGTTTTGTCGAATATCTTGTTCCTAGCAATACTGCCGTTGTGGAAGTTTGTCCTTGTGAAGTAATAGGATATGAGACGAGTACTGGAATGTAATTACCAAAGGACTTACCAGTTGGTGCAAAAATACTCAGCCACACCATTTGGCAGATCCACGTTGATATGCTTAATGCAGGGTTTAACGATATGGAATCCCTTCGACAGGCCCTTCTCATAGTTCTGCGGGTTTCGCACAGCAAGGTAGCTTTCCGAAGGAAAGTTAGCAATGTCGGGTGGTTGGGTAGCCGCGTAAGTTACTAACAGCAGCAATGACTCGGAATAGCCTGCAATCATCACTCCCACTATCTCATATAGTTGAACGAACAGCGTAGAGAGTGCAACCACCTCTAGCAATTTACGCTTTGTATTCTGTGGGACTTGATCCGGTACTTTATCGTCGTAGCCAATGTGGAGGTAGGTTTGAATGATATTGATTATATGAGTGATGGTATTGAATTTCGCAATTTGGTCCTGGCGGCGGTTGGGATGTGCATGTGCCATTATAGGGTGGCGAGGGGGTCAACTTGAACTTCTTGATTGAATCTGATGATTACCAGATCCGATTAGCCCTTAGTAAGGGAGTCGATGACGCAAAACTTCCGATTCACTAGCGCGCAGCGCCGGTGAACACGGAAGAAGAGGACCCAGGCCCAGACCTGGTGGGAATCATCATGAATATATCAACTTACTTCAATGAACTTGAAGTCACCAGAAAGTTGGATGACGGTCTGCTGTGACACCTATTACTTCTTTTGGCGCCGGGTTCTTGTACGTCACACGGTGGCGATTGGACAGCCTACTTCAGATCTTGAATTAGTCATATTAATGGCTGCAGGGACCAAATTTGTATGACTAATTCCGAGTCTGTGAAGTGTGAAGTGATAGTTGAACTTGAAAAGGGTCGGACTTTTCATTTGGAATTCCTCAATCCCGACATCAATTGAAGTCCGACTCTTAGTCCGATGAGGGCCTCCAGGCCCAGTAAATTACCGACTCCGACAGACTACAGCCACGTATGGTACGTCAGCCAGGTCACGCCGGTACCTACTTCAATTCCGTAACGCTAACTTGAATTATTCAAACTAGTAAGCCTGAGTGCTCTCAAGCTAGAATTAGTAAGTATGCCCAGTGACGATTCAAGCTTATAAGACTTTGTTTACTACTAGTACAGGCCTACACCAATATCAACCGGATCACAACGATTATCATTGCGGCTACCGCAGCAAATGACCCCTCTGAGTCATTCTCCCGTGGAACTTCACCAGCGCTGAGCGCTAGTGAAGTTTAATTATTTCATTGGACCGCTCGACACTCGAGTCTCTTCGAGTTCCACTAGGTGTCTTCTACTTCGCCGGTGCTGAGCATTAGCGAAGGTCTGTCATTATCACATACATTCTTACTATGGGCCATTCTCTTCAAGGACATCTTCCGAGTCTACATTTTGCCGGTGCTGAGCACTGGCAAAGTTTCTGGGCATTCTCTACCTTATCTCAAGGTGTGGGGACATAGTTCTCGTATTATAGGCTGGCATGGAGTCGGTTTGCATTTGTGGCCGGTCTTTCTCACAGCCTGGCGCTTTCACCAATCATAAGCGCACATGTCAATTGTCCAAACAGCGTCTTTCTAAAGCTCTGGACAAAGCAAAACAACTTTGGAAGGGTCCAAAAAGGCGTCGTATTCAAGAATCGTCTTTAGAGGCCGAGAAGAATGAGGTTCCTCTACCAGGTTTAATACTTCAACCAACAAATCCGGTGGTCCCTGAGTCAGTACCCACAATGAAGGTCAGCTTGCTTGATGACGATAAAACTAAACTGTCATTAACTGTTTGTTCGCAGACTGTAGTAGATTCTACAGATACCAACCAAGTCGATGACTCACACATGACTATGATGGAGTGTAGACCTTGGACCAAAAGGCTCAATCGTCGACTGCCTCGCAGGTTCCGAGATCTCCTACCACAACCACCACCACCTTTACCACCACCGTCTCTACCGATATACATTATTCACAAACAACAACAAATAGTATGACAGGTTTATCTACCTTAAGCCTTGGAAAATTGCACCTTTGTCTTCGTCGAATATTCACCACAGCACACAATAAATTTGGGCTGTCACGACAGTACTATGCTGCAAATCTACCTTCACACGATCCGGAGGAGCACAATGAGCTGTCAGACATCCCGTCTCACCCTCCCACGTTCACTCCACAGACATTTCACCCATATCCAAACTATAATTCCTTTCATTTAGGCGAGTGGTATTGGAATGGTGGAACTCAGAAATCGCAGTCGAGCTTTGGAGAGCTATTGGATATTGTTGGAGATCATAATTTCGATCCCGCTGCTGTTCGAGATACCAAATGGGATGAAATTAACAATACACTCGGTGGCAGTAGTGGTGAAGAATGGTTAGATGAGGATGGCGGATGGAAGCATACACCCGTGACCATTGAAGTACCATATCAGTTACGTCGTGGCGTCTCAGCAGATCCTGGCGATGGTCCTCAAAGACTCAAAGTTATACAGTAAATGATTTCTATCATCGCAGTCTGGTGTCTGTCATCTGGGAGAAGCTTTCTAATTCTGCGGGAAATCAGCATTTTCACTACGAGCCATATGAACTACATTGGCAGCCGGACGGAGTTCCACGCCCTGTGCGTGTGCAGGGTGAACTCTACACATCTCCTGCATTCGTTGATGCCCATCGAGAACTGCAAGATTCCCCTGCAGAGCCAGGATGCGACCTTCCATGAGCGGTTGTTCGACTGATGTTCTGGTCTGATGTTACGCACCTCGCATCTTTTGGTGATGCAAAGATCTGGCCACTTTACATGTTTTTCGGAAACGAATCTAAATATTACAGATGTAAACCGTCATCCCATATGTGCCACCACGTCGCCTATTTCCATTCTGTGAGTCCTATATTTGTGCAGATTGTCAGTTCGCTTCTTATCTTATATGCTATAGCTTCCCAGTGCCTTCAAGGATTTTGCCGTCAAGCAGACTGCAGGAGGGAAAGCACCAAGTGGTCCATTCATGACTCACTGTGCTCGAGAGTTCCTGCATGCACAATGGATTGTTTTACTTGATGACGAGTTCTTGGAAGCTTGGACGCATGGCATGGTCATTACCTCCAGCAATGGGGTCAAACGACGCTTCTACCCCCAGATATTCACTTATTCTGCAGACTATCCTGAGAAGTAAGCCATCCGCTTATCTTAAGTGAGCACAGCTAAGTGAATCTGATTTTTCGCAATCATGACAGAATTCTCCTCGCTAGCATTCACAATATGGGTCGCTGTCCTTGCCCACGGTGTCTCATTCCATTATAATCTTGGGACCGTTACTGACATGCAAAATCGAGTAACATTGGCTCGCATCGATGACCAATGTAGGCAGAGCTCTGTTTCTGCTGCTAGGAAGTTAATTTATGACGAACATCATCAGGTTAATAGCAAAGCTGTAGAAACATTGCTGCAGGAAACGTCTTTGGTTCCAAACATAGTACGCATCGTCACTGCTATAATACCATGTTCCACACGAAACTGACCTTTCTGAATTAGAACGCCTTTTCGTATAGATTAGGACACCTTGGCTTCCGATTTTTTTTTATGCTAGTAGTAGACTTGATGAAGTGGAAATAGGGGCTTGGAAAGCCACTTTTATTCACCCCCTTCGGATTCTGGAATCGCACGAGGGAGCAAATCTTGTAGCGGAATTATATCATCAGTAAGATACTTAATGTCGTGTAGCCGTTTACCAAACTAACCACGGATGACAGTTATCGCCAATGCCCACTTTCGGAAGGGACGCGATTCGACGGTTCTCAGTCGATTGTTCTGAATTGAAAAATTTGGCTGCGTGGAATTATGAGAATCTTTTGCAGGTGTGATAAATGGTATATTCAGGATACAACTCGTTACTTACAGGGCAGAAGAACCGCCACATGATCGTGCGGATAGGCAAGAAGTGGATGGAGGGTTGCTGGATGGGTTTCCGAAGAAAATGGGACCGAATGGGGAGGGTGAGTGGACGATTTCTCAAATTGGGTGACGACTGACCGAATTTGATAAAGAAATATCTAGTGCAGTCGGCGTGGGCGAAAGTTTTAATGAACTATAACGGGGAAATTGTGGATTATAATTCGCAAATTGTAGAGCCTTTGGTCAAGGGACCGTGTTACGGTAAGTGTGTTTTGAAACTGAAGTCGACGTGTGGTGTACTGATATCGAAATACAGATTGGAGTGGCTGGAATTATAACTAGTTAATTAGAGTCTATTATAATTTCTTACAGCGGATGACAGATCCTCCGTACCTCTAAGAAACGATTGACCGTCGAAATTATTGCGTGCGGTTCATACACGTATAGTAGGTCTTCCTTGGTACACGCAATCATCTTCACATATTTCGCGTGTTACTTATTATTTTTCAGTTTCTCGCACTCCAAATTGTTCATCGGCTCTCCCAACCGCCACTCGCATTTCTTTCCAAACCACCACTACTTTCCCTTCTTCCCCCAAACAACCACTTTCCTTTTCCTGTCACTTCCCTCCTTC
>QLOR01000234.1:0-35250 GCA_003313825.1 Sarcodon aspratus
ATATAACCCTTTATTTCTAGAGGATATGTTCGCCTGCTGTGAGCCAGAGCAAAGATGTGAAGACGGCTCTGCTGACGACAGCCAGGTGCTGGACACCCCTGAATCTGCAAGCACGCTCAAACTCCTTATAGACCTACTCCAATCCCCTCCACATGCCGTCGCCCCCGCCAAACTCAAGGCCATCCATTCTAGTCTATCAGAGCGACAACCAGACGAGGACGTCAACAACGAGAAGGAAGAGAAGATCATACCTCTACCTCTTATCCCCCGGCTGCTCGCCCTCACAGACAAATACATGCTCTCCCCAGAAATCGCAGAGGCGCTGCACTCACATATGCTCGCACAGGCTCCAACGAACCCGCTGCGTGTCTACGGGCTCGCGAGCTTGCTGGAGCTGCCGCATATCGCGTCTGCTGCGAGTAAGTATCTGCTGGGCCCCCCGCTGGATACGTACTCTACGGAGCAGATACGGGGGAATATCCCGGATGTGGAGGCGTATCATTTGCTGGTGCGGTTGCAGGCACTGCGGGGGCGCCGGCTTAAAGAGGTGTTGGCGGGCGAGATGTTGTTCCCGCACGGGTATGGGCGCTGTGATGCCCATGACCAGAGTGCGGTGCTGTGTTGGGAGAAGAGGAAGCAGAGGGTGGGTTGGAAGATTCATGCTGGTGAGTTAGTTTTCTTTGACTAGAATTTTCTTTTTGGATTTGTGATGATTTATTGTTCCTCGTTCAAGGCACAGACGTCGCGTATGAAATGAGGGAGGTGCTGCTGTCTTTTGAAGGTTGCGCTACTTGCTCGAAGGCTGGTCAAGCGGCTCTGGATATGCTCGAGGTAAGTCCTCCAGGGGGTTTTTTTTCGCAAATCCTAGACTCTGACTCACACTTATATAAATCTTCCCCATCTGAAGTATAAATGCAATAAATGTCCAAAGCGTATAGATCAACTGTCTCCATGATTGATTGCACCTCAAAGACGTCTATACTTGTAAAATTCTGCAAGTGAGTGCTAGGATGCCACTGTACATTAACTATATGTTCTTTGAAATATACAACTGTTAGGTATATATATAACATCGCTTGATTTAAAAGCAAACCCCCTACCCCCTGATGCGATGATATTCTTTAATTATTGTGCCAGATCAAAGTACGCAAGTTATTCCAGGTATTCGAGTCGCGATAAAGATACGTCATTGAGTTGAACATGCCCGGCTGAATAGTCTCTCCCTTGTTCTCAAACAACCACATCACCGAACCCCACGCTAGAGCAGCAAACACGGAAAAGTAGCGCGAGTCTGGGGGAAGGGGCCGGCCTGGTGACGGTGGCGAAGACGATCCCGATGGAAGAGCCCGAGGCAGCAGAGTCGCAACTACCCGCGAACAGATGTACAATACGATCTATTGCCATACCGTGGGGTCAGCTTGTGCATAGAGAAACGGAAAGAGGTAGAGTAGCAAAATACCTGCTCGTTAACAGCACTTCTCTCCCCAAAGACCACATATCCGCCGATCAAACCAGCGAAAAATGTGTCGGAGCTACGTGCTTTGCCACCGTTGACCTTTTTCTGCACGAGCATCAGAGCTTTGTACAGGGCCACGTATTTCATAAGGTTGGTAGCATGAGTTCTTGTAGCGAGGAGGATCGTCCGTAGTCGTGCTTTCCAACTGAAAAAAGTCGACAGCACGGTTTTAATGATAAAAGTCCTTGATCAAAAGGAGGTTGTGAAGAACGATACGTACTCTCCCCGTCCGAATAGAATAGCCATGATTAGGGCATGGGGAAACCGAATCTTGACGCCGTAAACAAAGCCATTTCGTGCTCCTTTCAGCAGACTCAAGTAGTCGTGATATGCTGGATCGGCGATGATGTCCTGAAATGTAGGCATCACAGTAGCTCGAGGACAAGGGATGTGAGGGCTCCAGCGCAACGTTAACGCTCAGACGTTCAATCAGTAGTAACCGGTTTAAAGGCTCGAATTGTACTTTGAGCACTTTTGCACAAATCACGTATTAAGTAGATGTCGTGGAAATGTGTGGTGATGTTTGGATGTACCTACATTTAGTATAGACTACAATCTGCGTATACTAAGTTTCCAGACTAACAAAATTCATATCTGATAACTCGTCGTTTGGCATCCTAGTAACTCTTTTTCGTTAGGGTGTCGATGTCCGACTCGGAGTCAGCCACTATCTTATGTTAACGCTATTGTACTTATGGTTGGTGACTTTCTAGATCCGAGCCATGCTCTTTTCACCTGGAGCTTAGTCTTGAAGTGACGAGGCCTGAAAACATAGGAGTCGACTCGATTCTTCTTTCTGAATTAGAGGACGCTATATACGGTACATCTGAAACAGTGTGTAGGCCTTTATTGCTGTATATAGTTCAAATGTCGGCGCATACCACAATTTTTACATCCGAGTCAACCAGAGCGAAGCGAAGGCACCGCTCGTGTCAATGATCGCTACCCTTAGGCTCTAGCGGTATTAATACTGGCGAAGTGTATATGTACGTTATATTTTGATAAATTGTCTTATTCGTCGTCTGCCTTGTCCTTGAATTTGAAAGAAGAGAGGGTCTGCCATTCGAGCCAGTCGTGCTAATGGAGCCGATAGTTGGACAGTAACTAGTAAAATTGAAAAAGTGCTTACCAGAACCGGCTCGGTCTTGGAAGAATCACCGGGACTAACCTTGACCTTCTCATCTGCAACATCTGCGACGACAATAAACCGTCGATAGTTATCCGTGATGGCTGGTTGTAACTGCATCGACAACATAGCAATGGATATAGCCTCGATGATAGATGACTGGCGATCTCTGGGGGAAAGGTTGGCGTACTTCTTATTGTATACTGCCCGGCACTCTGACAAGAATCTCGTTGATTCTCGGGGAAGTGAGAGCTGTCTTTTGACCCATGCAAGATCTTGATCCAAGTCCATTGTGGGATACGATTCCATAGGTGGTGGGTCAAGTAACGCCAGTTCTCCGTTTTCAATGGCTTTGCACAGATCTTCCGAAACAAGCTCATATCTAGATACAATGTCAGCGAGTCAAAAACCGGTACACCGGAATGTTCACATGAATGCGTCATCCATCTCTTGAGCCACTCCCATGACCAGTCCCAGAACAGAGGGTAAGATATAACATTCATAGAGCGCATGATCGTAGATTTTCCTGATTAGCTTTACGATGCCATAAGGATCGTTGAGGATCGCATTCGGTGTAAAAGTCACAACACCGCCTGTTAGAGTAATAATCGATAATACAATTCGAGATGATAAACGATGAAACGCACCTTGAATGTAGATCTCACGGATTCCCCATCTGTTTTTTGGTACTGTAGGATGCTTCCCATACAGGATAAATTGAATCTCGGGACGGCGGAATTTTCTTTCACAATAAGCCGGGAGCCGATACAGAGTCCGCAACGCTCCAGTATGAACAAAAACCACTCGAACGTCAGCCTTGTAACCTACGTTTCTTGCTTTGGTCCGAGTAAGAATAGTGACCAATGCTTGCGTGTCTGTTTTCCCCTTGATCTTCATCCCATAATCTTCTTGTGTTCCATCTACTGGAGCAAACCAGACACAATAAGTCCTTTCAGGTATTATAAACCTATGCAACCATTGCGGGAAGTCGAGAATACGAAGTGCTAGTGCATAGGCAGGATCATCTTTGAGACACCTGTCGGACAAAGATGCTATGGGTTCATCCTCCTTGTGTGATACAAACCAGGTTGGCTTGCGCCACTGCAACTCCCGGTACTTAGCCAATTTTAACTTGGGTGGCAATAATGCAACCAATAGGCCATCACCTTGACGCATGTCTTCTGGGACGTCGAATCGGCTGCAGAGGTCATCAAGGAGTGGGAAAACGAGCAGAAAAGCTGCAACATTGGCATCCAACGTAACTTCGTTCGCAAATGACAAGGGTGAATAAGTGATCTATTGTCACTTTGAACGTCTGCAACATCTGTGTTATGACGAACGCACCTTCTTCCTGGAAGACATATATTTAGACAGCACATCTAAAGCATTCTTATCCTTTGCTTCCCGTGGAACAAGGCGAGCAAATTGGTGAACAGCGCCAAATGAAGGAAGGATCATATTGAGGTCTGTATTGTCATGCAACTTATTAAGTCGCATAGAATCTGTATTTTGAAAAAAAAGGCTGAAGCGCAACCCATCCGGCTTGTGTTCTGTTGGATCTTGGATCGTGACATCACAAAGTCTCTCTGCCTTAGCAGCAGACGTGCTGACGAATAGTTCACCGGACCATTTCCATTTCTTTGGGATCCTATGATCAAAAATCGTCATCAAGAACGGAGGTGGAACTATACAGAAATAAGCCGACCTGATCATATCTGAAGGCTTGACCTTGGGTAGCACACCGACTTCAGCCTCTCTTTCCTCTTGCGGCCTGGGAGAGAGGTTAGGCGAGTCCGAGATCTTAGGTAAGCACGTACTTCAATGGAGCAGAGAGTCTAGAAACGAGAGAATTAGGTAGATTCCACGCAAAAGGGTTGAGACCGACTCTTCTGGCATGATACTGAACAGGAAGTTGTCCACCTCCTGAGCTCTATCTTCCATACTTGTTGTAAGAATTGGTTCGAGCCTAAGACCTCAAAAATTAGTGAATGAGCTCAGATGCTAATCAGACGTACGTTGACTCGGACAGGTCTTGTACAGGAGAAAGATGTGCAGAGGCATGATTTTGACTTTCTGGTTCAATTGTAGGCACCTCTGGCACAAAATTTGGAAGCTGAGGTTCAGGCGGAGGTTTCTTAGCCACTGCAGAAGGCATAGTTGGTTTCTGAATTTTCTTCTTAAAGCTGAGGTGAGATATCGCAGACTTTCGGCCAAAGAAAGAGGGCGCAGTTGCAGGGACGATGGATGGAGCATGAGCAACACGGCTTTTTGTTGAAAGGGTGCTGCCTTTGCGGATTCTCTCCGGGGAAAGATCCAATAACTTGACCTGCGGGTTATTTTGCCGCTGTCGATGAAGCGGAACGCCTCTTGTACCGACTTGTGTAGTCAGACTGGTAGTAGTCTGCGCCGAATGTATAGGCTCCGAAACAGTTTCCGTCTGTAGCGAAGTGGACGGAACCACTTCAAAGGACGAGTCCGGGCCGGAAAACAAGTCATCTGCAGAGCTTTCACTTTGTGAGAGTTTTGTTTTGTCCCCCTGATCCAGAACTCGTCAGCCCACGCAGAATGGAATGACCTTTCTGCAATACCTTGGACGAAGATGAATGGTCTTTGACATCAGAATTTTCACGACTCTTCTGCGACTTCGGCTTGGACGAAGGCGCCTGGAAGACAACAATTCGGGTCAGAAGATAGGAAGTTTGTGATAAATTTACCTCATCATCTGTAGGATGGGCTCGCTTCAAAGCCGTCAGGCTTGACGTGAGTTTTTGTTTGAGGCGAACCGCTGATTCGGCAAGAGGTCTGTCGTCATCATCCGACTAGAAGTTATGAGGATACAGGTAATTGAACCTTGAGACAACGCACTGTATCAATTAGGATGATTTGCTTCTTTGACTTCGAAGTGCTCTTCACGGACTTTCCCACCTGATGTGCTGCAATGTAAATATTCATGAACAACAGCAGAAAGCTTTGACATACTTGAACTTTTTTCTTTCTATTCGCCGAGTTCTGTCCTTTCTCCTCATTCTTTGTCTTCTTTCTCGGCGGAGGCTGGAATGTCTTTAGGAAAAATTCCTTCTTCTTGTCTGCAATATCGTATGAGTATATTTTGACCTAATTCAAAATCAAAACGCACTGATCCATTGCTTTTTCGCATGCACTTCATAGTCGACTGGGTAGTCGTTGTCATCGGTTCCAATGTGGGTCCAGAAATCTTCCAAAAGGTCTTTGCAACCTCGCACATTAGAGGCTGGCTCCCAGCTGCAGGAATCTATTAATCGATTGCGGAGATATGGACATAGTGGTGATCAATACCTCGATACGCTGTCTGGGTAGTTCGCCCACTGCAGACAAATCAGATCGGCTTGTCAGCGTTTATAAGATTTCTCACCTTGACGAAGTATTGCTGTATTAGATAAAGACCGTGAGGTCGCGAACGAGGCTGGGGAACATCAAGAAGCACACACCCATCCGATCTCGCCGTTGTCTGATTCTGCCACTCTCGCGGCTGTTATGACCTCTATCGATGACACGCGAGAAGATAAGTTGAAACTGTTCTGAAAGAAATAAAGACTTGTGGACGCACCGACGTGATACACTTCCTCACCCTCTTCTTCGTTCAAGTCCTCCTCTTGTGTGTCGCTATCAATTTCCATCACATCCGTCTCAGGTGAAGTCGCTTTAGACTTAGACGTATTCGTAGACTTAGAGCGAGCCATCACGATCTTCCTATGAACTCATATAGAGAAGTTGATTGGTCGTGAGATGATGTCGAGCCCAAAAGGGAGTTGTCCCAAGTCAAGGCCAACAAGTTGTACATTGAACTCTATTTGCCACAGTGATCATGACATCCAAATCCAAATCCAAACATGAAGAGGCTCTTCAGTTTCTTGACGACCTGGACTCTTTGCCTCCTGTCCCCAAGTCTGATAGCCACAACAAGTCATCTGGAAATGAAGGAGAAGCTGCCGAAGTACTTGCGTTTTTAGACGAAATCACTCAGAAGAGCTCGGAACCAACCCGGACGACTACTTCTCATCTCGAACGACCTTTGTCTCGCTCAGCTACACCTATTATTAGGAAATCTACCGAGAGAGTAAAGGTTGGCGCATCATCAGGAACTGCATCGCCTTTTCCTGGAAACAGCAACACCCCTCCTCCTGATCAGCAGGAGGAACAAAAGACTGCTACAGGAGGGGGTTGGGGTTGGGGCAGTGTTTGGTCAAATGCCTCCACCGTGCTACAGCAAGCAAAATCAGTGGTTGACGACAGAGTCAAGCACCTGCCCAAGAACGAACAAGCTAAGAAATGGGGAGAGGGTATGTTAGAATATGCCAAAGCTGCTGACCTGGACAAGCTTGGTGGGAGTCCATTATATTGCTCATGTGGATGCATGTATTAAGCTATCTTTCCAGGCAAGGATTTCAAGAGGGTCGGCCTGTCGACGTTGACCGATCTCCTTAACGCTGTTGCACCTCCAATATCTGAGCATGAAGTCATACAAGTATGGCTGAGCCACGATATGCAGGGTTATGATGGAGTTGAGTCGCTCGTGTATCGCGGATTAGCTAGAGTAAGCTATCTGTTACCTCGTGAAAATCATTACAATTGATTATTTTGTCAGATAATGGAACAAGTTGAAGGTGGAGACCTGATTGTCAACAAGGGGAACGAAACTCGTCCCAAAGAAGCGAGTTCTACGGATCTTAAACGCGATATGAATGCTGTGACAGGCTATGAAGCCGCTCTCAAGTTAGCTCAAGTAAGTGGCTGTTCATTTTCCGATAGGGGAGTTCTCATTTCACCGTTAGGCCGACTTGGACGAGGTTATCAAACGCAATCCTCAGCCTGAGCTCCCGGAACCTACTACAGCGCAAAATCCAACAACCTACTCTTATGTTTATCTTCGTATACAGCCATTCTTCACGCACTCTCATATTGTGTCATCTACTCCCAATCCCGCCGTACCACCCATATCATCCCTTCAGTTCCTGTTATATTTAACAGATCCTGCGCATAACTTGTCGCACACGACTGTAACCCAACTCATACCAGGGAAATGGCTAAACCTATGGGATGAGTATGAGTGGGTTGAGGATCTTTGTGTAGAGGCTCTGAGAGTCGGAGTTGAGGTTCTTGGGCAGGAATATATCGTGTCGAGGATGGGGTGGGATAACCACAATGGTTCATCCACTGAGACTTCCGAATTGAAGGACGGAGATACATAGGACTCCCAGATTTACAATTTATACTTTCATGATTTGTTCACTCTATGCCTGTTCACGCTGCATATTGTATAATTTTAGATTGGGTTTATAGGTGTAAATGTATCACACATCTTGGGAAGGCATGCAATACATATGAACAGCTGACATCAACCTATTTTTTCTGTTCTTCGGGCTTCGGAGGTGGCACTGGCTTAAGCTCAGCAGGCCTTCGGGCCTCCGTACCTTCTCCAACCTGCTCCCAAGGAGATAGAGATTCGAAGTTCCTGGAGGAGAAGATGCTCAAAAGAACGTTCTTTTGGACGTGGCCTTACACACCTGAAAGCCTGAGTCAGTTGCAGTGGCTCGTATACCACACGCTTCCTTTCCTCATCATACCGCACTTCAGTGTAACCCTAGGACAACGTCAAGAACGTCCTCTCAATTCAGTGACAAAGAACCTACTGTCAATGGAAAGTCTTTGCGGAGAGGATGGCCTTCGAAACCTACATATTACGTTAAATAGCAGTATCGATCGCCGTCAAACCGCGACTCACCATAGTCGGTCAATATGCGACGACTGCAAAGTGGTAAGAAATTGTGGGTGAATATTTCATCAAAGAAAACTCACAGATCAGGATGTCCTTCAAAAAAGATACCGAAGAGGTCCCATGCTTCTCTCTCATACCTGGGCGAATGTGTTAATGACGAACGAACATGTCGGGACTCGATTTCATACCAATCCGCGCCTCTGAATACGGGCATAGCACTTGGAACGGCATCAGCCTCTCCTGCATATGTTTTCACTCTAATCCGACCCGCCTGCTTAAGACTCAGCAGATGATACACGACTTCGAACCTTTTGTCCCTGTCAGGGTAATCGGCCCCACTAATGTCCACGCAACATTTGAATTGGCATTGGGTGTGATCTCTCAAAAATGTGAGCACGGGAATAACTCCGGAAGGGGGTATGTAGAGCGTAAGCTCGTCCTTCAGGACTGAGAACTGCTGAACGAACTTGGGCAGACATTGCATGAGGTAGGTGCCATATGTGTGCAGAGATTCCGTGGTTTCAGAATGTTTAGCTACGGTGGGATTTGGAGAAGTAGGCTCGGTGAATGGTGAGACAGATGCTTGACAATGGAATCAGCTGCGAATTTGTGATAAATTAGAGGATACCTACCCTTTGAAGAAGATGACGAGTGAAGTTTCTTGGTGCATGTGACCATTGTCCATCTTGCGGACGGGGCGAGCATGCCATTGCTTATTTGGCGGCTCGCTCGAGCAGCAACGCGTAAAGACATCGCAGGCGTCGGGGTCAATATTTGTTTTCAGACTTAACTCACCCGAACACCAGCGAAAGCCGCGTGACAACGTGATGTATTGTAACGCAGGAATTTAGCCCTAGATCGTGGTTTATGTCTATGTTTGCGTTCCATGGCTTCCTCGATTTTTGACTCGCTCCCTTATTATGACAACGACCTTGACCTGTATCCCCACTTGAGAGAAAAGGTAGAGAAGGAACTTGCACGCGAAGGAAAAGCTCCGCAAACTCTTCATCCGAAGGTTCCACTCCCTGTCGAGCTATTCACGGTATGCCATCCTTGCGTCGATGCGTTTCAAGATTCACCTATCATCCTCTTTCTTAGAAAAGCCCTCTATTAGCGGCAGAACTCGCTCGTATCGAAGCGCGTGAGCCGTTGCCTCCTGTAGACACCACTCGGTATCAGCTTCCTGCTCCAACCGTCACTCCAGCCACCGATGAAGATTGGCAGGCTTCTCTACGAAATGCACACGCTCAGCTTGAACACCAACGCACACGGTTCGTCAGGATAGCCACACCTAACTCCGTGCAATTATTAATCATGAATATGTTTAGGCAAACGAATATAGCGTTATTGCAACAATATGGTTCGAATGCTTGGAAGGTCCATAATTATCTTCTGGAAGCAAATACGACTCGAGTCGAAAAAGCGGTTGAAGATTTGCGGCAACTGACTACCGAAGTCAACCGTGAACGTAAAAATTTACAGGTGACATGCGACTACATTCGATTCCAATGCACTCACGTTTATCCATGTTTGAAGACGGGTTTGGGAGCACAACTGACGTCCTTGGAAACTCGATGGACCGAACTCATCTCAAATGTGTTGCAAATTGAGATGGCCAACGTAGCGCTGGAGGCTGAAATAGATCGATTGACGAAAAAAGAGGCAGAACTCGCTGTTGTCTGATTTTTTGTGTCACCCGGATGTTTACGCACAGATCACTTGCAGAATCCTTCTCTGTTAGGCTGAAAGATAAATACCTTGCTCATGCCATGGAATCTAGCACCTGTAGCACATACGCTGCAGCTTTCACTAACGTACACATTTTGGGAGTGTATCTATACTTGCCCCATAGTAATCAAATACAGCAACTGCTTCGGAAGTGGCGTAGCTTCGGCCAGCTCCGCCGGCACGGCGGCACCCCGGATTATGGACGAATTAAGGTCTTCTGCACCAATCCGTCAACGACGACAACGACTCTGAGGAGTCGATTGTGAATCAAGTTCGGTGAGTTCAATTGTTTGATTCAAGCAAGAACTCCAACTAAAACAAAAAAACACAAATTCGCCCTATTTTCCTATGTTTTGTTCCTACCGTTTCTGTCAAATACTAAAGATACACTCCGAACGACAAAGAACGGCGTCATTTGGACGCGTGTATGGCGCACACCGACAAACTGAAATCGGGGCTCACAGAATCACTTGACAGGGAGGGCACGGTGGGTGGAGAACAGGAGGATTTGGCTGGAAAAGTTGATGTGGCGGAACCGAAGGATGTACTCTCGAACTCTGCCTCGGCCGTTCATCCAGCAAATCCAAATGTATCATCCGGCGCGACTAATTCTTCAAGTGCATCACACCCAAAGAAGTTTAGCTCGGTAAATATCAACAAGAAGTTTCTTGAGAAGAACTCTAGCACTCCGCCCACAGCTCAGTCCAGTTCGAATTTTTCTGCTGCCAAGTCTGGGGTCGCAAACTGTCCGTCCAATTATTTATTTTTGCTCTCTGGCGAATGCTAACGCTGACTGAGCAGCAAAACCTGTTGTGCAACCCACACTCACCCATTCACGACTTGTGACAACGAAACTAACCGCGGTGCTGCCACCTTCTACATTAACTGGTCCAGGGTGGTCTCGTCCATCTTCTGTAGCTCCTGCGGCGTCGACGTCAAATTCCCCACCTGTTCCATCGGGAGCCACGCCGCCTACGTCTACTTCTGGCTCGTCGCACACAACTCCTCAGCTGCCTCATGTTGGTAAGGTTATCCTACCACAACCTCGAGGATCGTCTATTGGCCCAAATGGGACCTCGAAAAAGGATGGCTCTGGGCAGCCTGTTTGGGGACGTTCGAGAGGCTCCTTCAACAATTTAAAGACAGAGGTTCAGAACGACTTTCCTACAGCTGCCGAAGTTGCACAAGGTATGTTTTACATTCACGTTTGTTGACCTTTGTGAACATGTGAAAACAAATGCAGTGCGATCGGCAAGAATGGTAGAAAAACAAGAAGCCGCTCAAAGCGCTGCCGCCCATAAGCAAGCGTTACGTGCAGAAGCTGATGCATTCAGAGGCGTTCATTTGGATCCGAATGCTCATCATTGGGACGAGGTATGTTATCTATATCCACAAATTTACGGTATCGAGTCTTAGTTTTTCTAGATGGAAGAAGATGACGATAATTTTCTCGGTGAAGTCATTGATTTCGGTGACGGTCGACAATATACTGTCCAGCCCGTAGAATCACAGCCATCGCAACAAGACGGGCCACAAGGTGCCACACAAGATCAACATGCGAGGCAGCCAGTCTCCCCCCCTCCATCTAGCATACCGGTGAGAAAGGAAGATCGATTTGCGGACGATTTCGATCGCAGCTGGCCTCGAACGAGGAAGCAGCCTACCCCCAATCATCGAGAACATCCTCCTCATGAAGCTTCTTCGTCATCTCAAGCTTTGCTTTCTCAGGAATCATCCAGGGTCTTGTTCAATGAGAGATCCAATCGGTTGGAGCCCTACTCCGGTCGTCAGAATTCGCACTTTCCATCGAGAGGTGGCCGTTCAGACATGCCCTCTCCTACTGAGCCAAAAGCTGGTAGAGATGCTCCATCTCATTCTCAGTCTCAAAACGTCCAGCTTCTTCAGAAATCCGAGAGTACAGCACAACGTCCACGGAAGTTTGGAAGTTCCGAACCACTAGCGTTAGATATGGATGGTGTGCGGGATAAGGCCTCTTGGAGAGATGGTCCTTCCCCATCTTCGTCGATATATTCTGGCCGCCCGCCATCACAAGCCTCTCAGAACGAGTACGGTCGACATTGGAGCCGTGATGATACAGGAAGACGACCTTCATTTTCCAATGCAAGTGTGCAGTCCAAAGATCGTGGAAGACAACTACCTCCACATATGTCTCAGAGGCCACCCTCTTCACCTGCGAAGGACACGATGTCTAGCTCTCCTGTTCTTTCCAGAGACGGAAAACTCTCACCAGTTTCCCACGGAGCTCCTACCTCCCCTTCTTTCTCCACTCACTCGCTCACATCTTCCATCGTCCAGCCTTCGTCGTTACCTCCTGTTATAGATGATGAAGCTAGACAGGCTGCCATGCATACCGCTGCTGAAAGAGCCAGAATCCGGCGGCAGCAGGAAGAAGAGGAGCGGGAGAATCAAAAAGCAAGGGCGAGAAAGAAAGCGACTGAACTTGAAGCGAAAATTCAAGCAGGGAAAGATGCCAAAACCGCAGAAGAGCCAATAGTCGAGGTAAGTGATTTGTTTCATTGATTTCGTTCCATTTATCAACATATGTGATTAAGCAGACGACCGTGGAACAACAAACAAGCTCGGAAACTCCTAATCCACTTCCAGTAAAGTCGTCATGGGGACGAACTCCATCCGTGCGAGGTGGACAAAGGGAAGCTTCATTACCCTCTCGACCTATAGCCACACGACGCAAATCATCTAATGCGGGGTACAACGATTCATCTATGGCTACGCAGACAGAATCATGGAGGGCTAAGGCAGCACCGTTGCCACCTGCGTCTCTACCTCCGTCAGAGACGGTCACAAAACCTCCACCTCCAACCCTCGTCGCAGAAGTTGAACCGTTGACCGTCCAAGAAGGTGAAGATATCGAGGTTATTGATTTCTCGGAGTTTGGGAAGTTTGTTGGTGCTCCTGAGCCACTACCCGAGCCACCCTTGACATCTACATGGTCAGACAGGGTCCCGCCAGCGGAAAGACAGGATTTGGTAGAAGCCCGACATCGAGAGCCTCCAATACCGGCCAAGAGCGATGTTGTCTCGTGGAGGCGTAAAACGGAAGATGGCAGCCCTAGTTCACAGGATCGTATAAAGCCGACGCCCATCGACTTGACAAGTAAAGCCAGCGAAGAGGTGCCTTCAACGCCTACTACTCATTCCCGTCCTAATGTCAATTCATCCGACAATTCTAATCAGAATTCCCATTTCAACGCGCAAAGATCGCCTCGGGCAAATGCGTTCAGGGAAGCATCTATGTCTGCATTAGATGACGTCATGTCTCGCATAAAGGGCGCTTTAGACCACATCCATGAGATGCCGAAGGAAGCCAAGAAAGATGAAGTCAAGGAGACGCCACTTCCCTCGTCAATTGTTCAGGCTCCACCGTCAGCGCCTGCTCAGAAACTAGAGCAATCGAAGTCTTCGAGGTGGCTACCACCAGCATTGAGGCCTAGAGATGTTGTCTCAAATCCATTTGGACTAGACAGAGAAGACCCCGTGACTGTCAGATCTCCACCGTCTCCCAACCCAGGCTTGAATGCTATTAGTGTTCGGTTGCCCCAGGAATCAAAGATTCGGGGACCTCTGACAAAACGTCAATTCAATTCATCGAGATATATACCCAGTCCATTTCGATGGGATATATTATCATGGCATCCGCCAGTCGAAGGGATGAACAAGAGAGATCTTTCTATAAACGATATTCTCTTCCGTAAACCTCTGTACCTCAAGGGCAAACCTCGATATCGTGTTCTGCTTCCTGTGAAAACTGGGCCATCCCACATTGACACTTTGACGCCCAAGGTCAACATTCCAAATAGGTCTACCAAAGTCCTTGGTGCTGGTGCCTTCGGTCGGCACCGGGGAGCGGACGAAATCTCAAGTTGGCGGCGTTCGGAGCCCACACCAGATTCCGCTCAATCGCGAGAAGCAGGTGCGGTACTTGATACCGTCAGTCGTTCACCTCCGCCAGTGTCGCACTCGGACCTTCCCATAGTGTCGTCGTCTCCTGCCAAAGCTGAAGTTCAATTGTCATCACCAGAGCATGGACTGATCGTTCGATCAAGGCATCAGCCGAAGATGCCCGCTGGTTCTGATATCGGGTTTTATCGTGCTGTCTACAAGGAGAGTGCTGCTGTAGAAGCTAAAACTACTGTCACCTTTACTGTTTCCAGTGAACTCGATGGAGGATCAGATCAACGAATTCACCTTGGATCTCCGGTCACAGATAACACGTTAGAGACTGGACCAAATTCTCCCGTACCTGCATTAGTGCAAAGCAAAACGGAAAGTAAAAGTTCTGATACATCGGTGAGTAACCTGGTTCGAAGCAAGTCAATAATGTTCAATAAGCGTCGGTCGGTACCAACAGCCAGAAAATGTGCCATTAACTCCCCCGATTCAGGCTTCTAATGCGACATGGACAAAAGCTCCGCTTACTTTTCCTATCAAGGAATCGACAAGTCGTGCTCCAGATCCCGAACATCTCAAGATCGTGTGGTCGAAAAAGTCTGAGACGCAAGACGAGCTACCATCCATCAACTCTTTGGAAGGAATAGCAGATGATTTCACTACAGTCCCGTTCACAATTCAAGATGTGAAATCAGAAGATGGCGAGACGCCTCCTCCAACAGCACCTTCTCGGATGTCGTTATCTGAGGTTACACGAGCATTTCAGCAAGTTCCGTCTCGTCCAGATAGCACCCATCCGAGGCCAAACCAGCTGTCGTCGACATTATCTTCACCAGTTCCTGCCCCCAGCAATCGTCAGCAGAGCTTTGGCTTGCCGCAAACACCTCAGAGCAACATGCGATCGTCGTCGTACGGGCCTTACCAGTCACCTGTGATGAGTCATTCACCTGCCCCAGTAATGTATGCGCAGGGTTTGGCCCCTAGTCCAGTTCCTGGCCGAATGATGGTTAATGGACATTCTGCGCACTATGCTCAACCGCTGTGGATGCCAATTCCTGCAGGTCCAGTAGGACAAAACCCTGGTCCTATGATGCGACCTCTGCACTCGCCGTTTCCGGCTCAGGTCATGTCTTATCCTTCTCCAGGAACTTCGATGTACGCTCCACAGATGACGAACGGACACAATCATGTTCCACAACAAAATGGTCATCCGCAAGGTCGTGGAAGGGGTAATGTTCCCATGATGAGTCCGGTGATGTCTCCGGTCAACCCCTCAACGCATCCAAACATGATGTATCCTGCCAGTCCAGTGATGCTCCCGGCACCTCCCGTAATGCAAGGCTACCCGCCACCACCATTAGCCGTAGGTGGAGGAAGAGGGCAAATACGGAACGGATACGAAAATATGTCGATGCAGCACCCCCCACCCTCAGGCCCACAGCAACCTGCTACGTATGCTCCTATGCCCTCGTACGTGCGCCCAGCCTGGTAAATATGCACCTCATACGTCCGATATGTTTTCTTTCCTCCTGTCTTAATAGTAGTTTAGTGTGTCTGCTTCTCGTGTTTGTTCCGTACGTAGGTCCAGGCCTTATTGCTATCATTGTCATCATTCTATTTACTATAAAGCTATTAAAGTGGTGTAGGTATTTGTGTGCATATGGGTTTGTGGCTCCCATTGCATGCCACTGATTTGCTATTTGCTGGCACCCTGCTTGGTGAGACCTGCCTTTTGCAACCTTTGCTTCCTTTTTGGCTGTGGCTACAAGAAGTTGAGCTTTGAGAAGTTCAACAGACTAGTATATTGAAGTTTGTTTGGTGACTGGCATGTCTGAACACAGATACAGATATTTGAATGGTTATACTTCATCCATGCATCAAGCTATGTTGAAATTCAGGTTAGTCAAGGCTGGACCTTCTTAGAATACAGTACAATTTTTTTGTAATTAAATCACAAGAATTAAGTGAAGAAATTGCATCTATCCTAAGGACCAGTACTATCACAACTCCAAGCACCAGTACAAGACTATGGTTAAAGTTGGGTGAGATGATTTTTGTTACACAAGATAAGACTATAGGACCACCACTTTTCTCACAGAAGTATCCTCCTCAATTCCTCATTCCACTCACTTTCCTGATAGCTTCAGCCCTCCCTTGATCTCATTACTTCTTGCTCTGATAACCCAAGAACATACTGGGCAGTCTTCTGCTGCCAAGGTTCATTTTCCTTCCTATCCTTGAATTGCTGTTTTACAAAACCTGCTGCCATGGATTCTGGAACAACAAATAGGATGATCCATTTTTTGGATGTGGTTGGTTGAAGAACCTTAAGCTCAGGAACTTCTGGTGTAAGACATGTTTGGACAACTTCCAGACCTTTGATGCTGATGGGATGGGCATGGGCAGTGGTAATCTGAAGCCAAATAAGTGGCTGGCAACCAGATTGGGACATGTCATGTTGATACAGGAAGGAATCAAAGGTTGGAAAGATGGTAGACAGGAACTGGAAGTAGCAAGATTTACCATCAATAACTGATGATGCCAGTTTGCTTGCAAAATGTTGGTTAGCTCCAAAAGTGTCATGTGACATCATGGGAGATAACTTGATATCAAAAGTGGTGGAGCAGTCATCAAGAGAACGTATCATAAAGCTCCTAGGCTCAGTGATGGTCTTGAAGAAGGTGTGAACTTTGGTTTTGAACATCTTTCCACAGAGTGCAGCACTTTTGGAGGATCCCCGGATGATTAGGTAGAAATTATATGCAGCATTGATACCTTGTTGGTCCAGCACTTCCATCATCTTAGAGAAGGCCCAGTCCGAAACTGGTTGTGTGAGACAGCTTCCCCAACGCCTGCTATCTTGAGAGGGGTATATCATAAATGCACGATGTATTGGTTTAAGATTGTGCTGTTCGATGATAGCCTCAGCCAATCCACTGGTCCCTTTGAACACTTGGAGAACATCAAGCTTAGCTTCCGAAAGCATATTGGGAGATACAGCTGCGTCGAAACATTGACGAGGTACGTGCCCACATATATGGGTAGCATCCTGAAATCGTTTGAGAGTGATGTCAATTGGTGCTAGGAACAACCTATGAATTGTATAAGCAGGTGAATTGATCAAGTGGAATATGCGAACGATGCAACAAGAAATTCCTCCCGCAACCATGGCTTCATGATGTACACTGCCCCTGTTTCTCCAACGAATTGAGTGAGCCACTTTCTATGCTCGTTACTCTTCGGCGACGATGTGAGCAGTATTCGAAGATTATAAGCCCCAAGGAGATATGGACTTGGTATACAGGATTCATGGTCTGCATCGACAAGCGTAAGAACGTCATCTCCCGGAACCACCACGGTGCCCTTTTGGTGCCGCACTTCATCATTGATGAGATAGACCTTTCCCAGTATATCCTGAAACACAATTGGCTGGGCACGGATTATGCAAAGGATAAGGGTGTAATACAGAAAGCAAGTTTTACCTTCGACGAGTAGTCAGTTGGTTGGAAGTGCGAGTTCAAGAGAAATGACGGTGCTCACCAATTCCCGGCTGGCCTGTGAAGACGGCGCCTCCTCGCATACCCATTTTCCTTCTGTTAAAAATGTCCACCATATTACTCCACTCCTTTCGGATAAGCATCAAGTGTGGGGTGCGATTAAAACTATTCAAGTTGAGAACAGTTAGGTCCATATACCGAATAGTGCAGGGGAAAACTGCATTGGCTCCCTTAGAAAGGTAATCTGCATCAATGTAAATATACGCGTGGCTTCTGGAATTGGGGTCGGGATCGATGTCCATGGTGTCAGCATACACGGCATCGGCAACTACGGTGTTACCGTCCACGGCGTCGTCGTCCACGGTATCAACGGATATGGGTGAGATGGAGTCCCCGGAAGTATCAAAAACTAGTTGAGGGGCCAGGTTGCAATTGGAACCTGCGTCGAAATGGGCAGTAGCAGTGTTTTGTTCAGCGAAGCTCCTGGAGCGCAAGAATTCCGACTTGATGCTGAGGACATCCTTTGCTTCGTAGGATTCAGAGATGCGATCCGGATTGCGTTCGTCCAGTTGACATTGAAGTTTAATGAAGTCGGATTCGGTCAGGTTTGCCGTGCGAAAAATCTTGTCAAATAGGTCGCGCTTGCCCCAGAGCTTATTATGAAGATCAACCAGCCAGCTTGACGTTGAGTCCGGGGAGAGATTGGAATCCCCAGACGAAGATGGCGTGATTGTGACTAATGGCACGATGAATCAGTCAGAATGGCGACAGTCAATACCACTCGCGCTTGCACTCACCGTCGAGATGCTGCACAATGATGTGAAGACGCCGAGGCTCGGGTCTATCAGTGAATACATCCGATAGTATCCACAACGACTTCAACCTTTCACCCGGGATATTGTCTTTATTGATCGTGTTGAGTGAATCCAAGTCCGTGATGTTGACCTTGCAGAGTATGGGATCGTCAATATCAAAGGACAGAATGCGTGTTTGCGTCGACAACACACCTTCCAGAGTTTGAGAATAGCAGCATCAACAGCGTCAAATGTATGCTTCCCCACGTACTTGATCGCTTTCTTCAGGCCAGAAATCGAAGTCGATTTCGCAACCTCAACAGTAAAAATGTGATCTGGATCGTCGCCAAAGATCCAACAGTTAAGCTCGAGCATATCAGACATATTGTTTGACTCCAAGCTTGCAGTAGCGGGAACGATAGGCAAAACGAAGCCGCAGACTCCTCAGAGACCAACAATCACGGTGGCAATCACTGTTAGGAGTCGCCTGTCACGTAGGCTTCTGAGTCCTGACTCCTGAGTGCTCAGCACTCAGGGGAGCTGCAATCCGATGGCCACTGCCAGAAACCAACGACCTCCTGAGCAAGGTTCCTCTTAAATGCATCACGCGCGTTGACTGGCGTACTAATGTTCGCTTCCATTTGTATCTTGTGATTTCTATCTACTTCCCTTTGCTTTTTATTTTGGGAGAACATATCCCAGTGACAAACAATCGATTAGACCGAGTCGTTCTTCTTGGCATGAGCTCAGCGGCCCTTAGTCTCCCGTAGGCAGACCTATAAATTCGTGTCTTGTTGATAAGCGGCCCTGGTCTCTCTAAATAATGTTACGTGAGTTACGGTAACTTTGCCGCCGAAAAAGGAATTTGTTTATTGTAATTCCTCGCATTCTTGACCGCAACTACTTTGCTTCAAGGATCTACATTACATGGAAAATTCTTGGCTTCGACCAAGAATATGCTCTATGCTTCAGCACTAGCCGATTTCTCTGCTGCAAATACCTTGTCCGCCCTGTGGCGCCCAAATTCTTCGTTCAAGTCAACAACTGGACGACACCTTTCTTGTTACACCCGCAGTTAGTACCTCAGGTTCTCAATGTGGACCCGGAAGACAGTTGGCAAGGAGATGTACCGGCAGGTGCTGACGACAACAGCAGCCAAATCCGGGCGGCGGGTGGAGATCGGGGTGGCGACGATAAACTTGCTAATGAGAATACCAAGAGAAAACCACGACGCGAGAGGAACGAGACCCACATCGCACAAGACTCTACCACGCAGCCGATACAGTTTCCAGAGCCGATCGAAAAAGTGACATACATACCAAGGTCCACCATTTTAGGTGGACTCGAGACTATGTATATAAGCTTGTCGCAAATAATCATTCACCATCTACTTTACATGATTGGCGCCCGCAGTGAGCTTCTAGATTCCCTCCTCTGACATCAGGTCCGTATCCCAGCGCGCGAGAGGAGTACGATCATTATTGACCTGGTGTGGGTCGCGGACGATAAGAGGCGGAACCACAGCTCTCGAGTCCTTCGAGTAGGTGTAGAAGGAGAGGTGTGGGCTCAAGGCGCTGATGCCATAAAGGGTAGGGATACTGAGTTCGTCGACGAGCTCCTCAAATCTGTTCCGCATCTGGTCATCGGCGGCGGCTCGAGCAGAACGGCTGTTGATTGAACCCAGCGGCTTCGCCTCTAAGAAAAATACAGGATGCTGCTATGCTCTCGCGACAACAACTACAACGAACACGGTGGTGAAGCCGGTGGAGTTGAAGCCTTCGCCCGGGGGTTTCCTCCGCTGAGGTGAGACAATATAGAGATCGGCCAGAGGGAATAGATGGCCAAGAAGGATGTTGATTGGACATTACAGCATTGTTTCGTCTGTGGTACCAGCCAGTCCACCCGCAGAAATCGACTCAAATATAGAGACGATGCGTGGGGGCAAGGCATGCTAAGAACGTATTGGAAACGGGCGGGAGCGACGGTGCGTAACGTTTCAGTAGAACGCACAGTCTGTGGAAGGCAAACAGGGATCCGACGGCGATGATGTACACAGATGGACCGATGATGGACCTCGCGGCAGCTTCCAATGGTGACGTCGATGATGAATGAGTATAATGTTGGAGGAATTCACTCAAAGTACGCTGGTAGGTCATACCGTGTTCGACGTGATACGAAAATGTAAGTATCTACTGTATTACCACCGGCCGCCATATCATTCACTGGTTCACCATACGCCTTTTCACGAGGGTGCCTAATGAGCAAATATCGCTAGGGTTGATTGAGAAAAGCATAAACATGCAATGAGCTCGATTCCAGTGCTGCTACCAAGCCTTTGACATCCTTCAGAACCGCCGATGCCCAACTATTGTAATAGCCTAACTCCCGCATATTCAACGGAACTATGTCCGTCACGTAGCTTGCTACTGGCTGAACGTGTCTGGGATGATATGGCCAGTGGCTATATCCATCGAATAGAAATAGAAAGTAGATACTGCAGTTTGGAAATCGGTATGTCGTTGCTATTCTGGTTACAGTAGTTGCAAGTAATTCTTGACACTTCGTCGGGCAAACCCTGTCTGCGTGAGCAATATTAAGCATCGGTTTCAAGTCGTCGACAACTAGGAATACATACCTCCTCCTCCAAAGCAATGGCCGATTACCGACTTTACAAGCTCCAACTCGAACTCCAATTCCTCCACCGGCGCTCCTATCTGCGAGTGCTCGAAATCGATCTATTCAACGTCTCCACTCTTCAGAACCATCACGTTCCGCGGTGTGCCGACCCTGAATTGGTGAACGTCTGCATGAGAAGCACAGAAAGCTCATGTATTCTGTCAAGATACTGAATAGCCTTTGCCATAGCCTCCTCAGTAGCATTTTCAGAAGAAAGCATATTCCCATCAACATATTCCAACATTATGGCGCGCTATTGATCACAGAGCCTGCGACTCGGAGGCATGTTCGTGGCTTCGGGGTCCTCTGCGATGAGAGAACTGGGTGCTGGCTAGGAATTTTGGAAAGACCGTACAGTTTGATGCTCGAAATAATCTATAAGCGCGCACTGCTCTCGTGAACCTCGTAAACCCCACGATCTTCGGGTTTTGGATACTGATACAAGTATTAGGTACTATATATGACAGATAACATATAGAAGGAACATACAATTTTAATAACCCTACGCTCGCTACCATTCCTCACTCCATATATGTACTAATGCGATGGGTCTCTCTTGCAATACGCGGTCGACGTTATAGCGGGTCTGATAAAATATCACGGTTTGTTAGATACACGTCCGGCCTGATGTTGGGGCGTTTCGGTTGCATGACATGGTAGGTTGGTTAAGCTCACAGTGGCCATGGGCCGTCGCGGAAAAGGATTTTGAAAGTCCGCACATACAGTGAGCATTTTCCATCATATCCATATAAAAATGTTGATGCTGGAGTCTCGCTGGATGCAGGTTGCGAAAGCGTATTAGGTATAAGTATATTTATATGAGACGACTCAATACATAAGTTCCTCTACATTGGATGCTCTACAATGAAACCTTGACAGCCGCCTCAGCCGCCTCGTCTAAGCTGTCGTAAGGGAGGATCTTGAGACCAGAGTCTTTGATCATCCTGTCGAGGTTTATTTGGCATCAGCACGACAGATGCAAAGTAGATAGGGTTGGAAAGCAAAGGGGGCTGGAACTTACTGTTTAGCTTCAGCTTCCTTTGTTCCTTTGAGTCGGACGATAAGGGGAATGTTGAGGGACAATTCTTTGGTGGCTTTGATCACGCCCTCGGCGATATAATCGCACCTCATAATACCTTTTTTGTGTCATTTCACTATTCCATTCAATTGAATCAAAAAGGGAGAGAGAGACTCACCTCCGAAAATATTGATGAAGATACTCTTAACCTTAGGATCCCTCAAGAGGATTTCAAAAGCCTTTTTGACCGTTTCGGGCGTAGCGCCACCTCCGACGTCTAAAAAGTTGGCGGGGTTGCCTCCATGGAGAGAGAGAACATCCATGGTGGCCATGGCGAGGCCTGCGCCATTGACGAGACAGCCGATGTTGCCGTCGAGTTTGATGAAATTAAGGTTGGCTTTTTGTGCCTCGACTTCAGAGGGCTCTTCTTGGGAGATGTCGCGTAGCTTGAAGATGTCCTGTTGACGGAACTCGGCGTTGTCATCGAATCCGAACTTGGCGTCCATACTACATACGCAAAAACACACGAGTTGAGGATTAATTCATACGTGTGTGCATTTGTGTAAGCAGAAAAAAAAATACCAGAGTACGTGTCCGTCAATCGTTTTAGCCATAGGATTGATCTCAATCTGAGTGGCATCCTTGTCTTTGAAGATCCTGTAGAGGTTGATAAAGATATCTGCGGCCTCTTGCGCAGTTTGGCCTTCGAAACCCAATTTGGCAGCGACGCCCAAGGCTTGTTGCTTGCTCAGCCCAGAAGCAAAGTCGATGGGTGTCGTGATGATAGCGGCCGGGTCTTTTGCGGCGACTTCTTCGATGTTCATACCTCCCTGGGCGGATACAACGAGCACAGGGCCCTCGGAGGCCCGGTCGTTCAAGACGGCAACGTAGTATTCGTGCGCCGGATCCCGACGCTCTGCAAGCATGACCTACACAGCTATCAATGAGGGGGTTCACAAAGAAAAAGTTCCACGTACAGCGTTGCATATCCGACCAGCCGCACCGGTCTGTTTGGTAATAAGGTTGGACCCGAGCATCTGGCTTGCGAAATCCTTCGCTTCCTGAGGACTGACGATTCAAAGCCCGGGTCAGAAGAGCGGAGAAATCATTGGTGAAGGAAGGTGGAGTAGAACCTGTTAACTACGTGGACACCACCCTGTAGGCCGGTGTTGAATTTTCCTTTGCCGCGGCCACCAGCGAGCACCTGGGCCTTGATGACGGAACCGGTATTTGCTATATAGAGCGCAATATGCAAAGTCAGAGCTGGTAGATGATGACATGTTTGGGCAATGGACGGACAGAAAGCTTTAGCTGCCTCGAAGGCTTCTTCAGGAGATTTGGCAGCAATACTCTTTGGCGTCGGGATGCCATACTAGAGGTGAAAGATTTGAGTCTTTTTGTTGTTGTTGTGCTGCGAAATGGTGGTGGCGTACAGAGTTTAACAGGGTCATGGATTGGTATTCATGGATGGAGAGGAATCGCCTCTGACCGGCAGACGCTGCCTGGACAAACACAGATGGGGAGAAGCTTAATACATGGTCAAATGGAACGTCTACAAGGCCTGCACATACCCGAGCAAGAGTACCAGCTGTCCAGAGGGAGGCAAGCATTCTAGTATGTGAACTAGTTCGTAGTGTAGGGACTCGAAGAGCTGAGTGAGCAGCTGAGGGTGAATACGGGTATTTCTGACCACGTGGAAATTCTTTTCTGTAACTCAGGACGACGACGACGGAGGAACTTTGGATTGTGTGTTCCCCCAGTCTCTTCAACCTGGCTGTTGTTGGGTTATGTCTCTGGCAGATTTAGAAGGTCTGGTTTCTTATATTATCATTCCTCTTCACCTCACGTTGAGTTCGAATTGCTTCGTTTTTTTACACTTTCCACATGAGCCGTTCGAAATTTAGATGAGGTACATTCGCAACATTGCTATTATTTAATTGCTCACACACACTACGCGCGCGTGTTGTATAAGTCTTATCTGCGAACGCGTTGGACAACTCTTTTGACTTGGCGATAACGCGTTATTGCTGCGAGGGCTGGTTTGCACGTTGCCCCCAACGAAAAAAAAAAATTGTCCCTTTCACATCTTACACTTTGCGCAGCACTACTACTCCATCCCATTCTCCCCCACCTCTACCCCCTTGACATGAACGCCATGGTCGAACACGCACACCAAAACAGTAAACACGAGCCAGCAGCCCTGGCTCAACTCACCCAAGTCGCGAAACAAGTGCTCGGACAAGCGATTGAATTCGTCGAGGGACTAACCTCGGACGACCAGTTGACGACCGAATCCGTGTATCTGCCTGGTTCCACAATCGGTACATGATCCTACACATCTTCCACCCCATCCATACATCACATCTTTTTCGGGTAACCCGGCTGACTTTTTCTCCCCTATATTCTCGTGCTCGCGAAAAAATTCTTTTTGTTCAGGTAAACATTTGCGCCACGCTCGAGATCACTATACGCTGCTCCTCGATTGCCTTGCCACTACACCACCTCGGGTGCTCAATTATGACGTGCGCTCGCGGAACACTCCAATGGAGAGCAGCAGACAGGCTGCGTCTGATGCGTTGAGGGAAACTGTGGCCAGGGTGGAGAAGCTCGACGCTAGAATGGACGAGCCGTTGACGCTTCACGCCATCACACCCCACTTTCAGGTGCTGCAAACCACGTTTGCCAGAGAGGTGCGAGAGATTTTTATTACTTTATTTTTGTCTTTTGGAAATCGACGTTTTGATCATGTTCGTGTTGTGTGACATCGAATAATGGAAACAAAAGTTGTGGTTCTGCGAGTTGCATGCTATTCATCATTGGTCGATGGTACGTTAAATATACATCTTCACTCGTGTCATGTTTTCTGATGTTTGGATGACTCCTGTTTCTCTTGATTAGATCCGGGTTATAGCTGGTGAACTAGTACGTTTTTATTTGATTCTCTGCGCGTTGTGTGGATAATTATGTGTGATTACAGAAATTAGAACTTGCGGATGCGAGTTTCGGATTCGCGCCATCGACGTTGGTATCCAAAGGGAGCGATGCGCCTCTGGGCAAGGCGAAATACTGATATACATATGTAATAGGCCATTGAGTGTTTGTTCCGTATACACACACCCACTTGCAGTAATTGAAAGACTTGTCACGATTCTAGACTTGTGTTTTATTTTCCAAGTGTGCGGATTCGATATCCCGATCTGGTCAATGACACTCTCAGACGTCATCATGAACCGATAGTGGGGCGACCATAAACAAATCACGGCACCGTCACAGTATATATAACCTCCCTTCCTTGCCGTTGCTCCGTCGTACTTCCCTATTCACAGCATGGCCCCCTCATCACGGTCGATAGAAGCCCGGAAAAAGCAATACTCTGCAGAACTCGCCGCATATACCCTCCGCCAATGGCAACTACTGCTTCAGTCTATGGAATATCCAGACAGCCGTGCCTCGATACCATCGCCTCCTCCTCGTCCATCCTCTCCCACAAATCCTATGATCCCCCCTCCACTCCCTCTCCCCAAAGACGATATCTTGTGCTCTCGCAAGGAAGAGAGCGATCGCGATAGAGCAAAGAGCCCAAAGAGCCCATCAGGTCAGATATGCGAGTCTGCTCAACACAAGGACCGCCGTGGCTGACAGGAAAGCTGTTGGTAGGCATATATACAAAGACCGCACAGGTCAATCACGCTCGTTTCGGGCTTCACTTCTCGAGGTTATGGAAACCACGGGGGAGATCATTATGAGAGGACGTCCGTGCAACCATCTCTAAATCTTGTCATAAAGTGAGTACGGCTCTTCATGGTCTTGCGCCTTTTTCAAAGAAAAAAAAACAGTCTGGTGTTGATTGTCTCTCGTACACAGGATGTGTGTGTACATGTGAGGTATCGTTCGTTCGAGTTCAGCAATTCATCTCTTCAAGTTTCTCTTTTTCGGCAACGTTCGCTTGGTCGTCGTTCCAACCTTGTAAAATCTGTACGATTCTTGTAGTCATACCTGGAAGTGTGGCAAAAAATGTATAATGATCTCATCAATGGATGTTGGACCCCCTTTTTGAAATGATGGACATGAAATTCATCGAGGAAGCACGTCCGCTAATCAAGTGATCGAACGTCGCACAGTCGTACTATACTCTAGGGGTATCTGAGGGACACGCTAGATGGAATCGGAGCACAAACTCCTCAAGTATTCGTTGAAGAAGTGGACCAAGAGACCCCCGCCACTATGACAGGGCGTAGACACTGACGCATAAAGGCTAGCAGTAGATGTGCAGGACTCACAACTAACACACGCCTCTTGCCATACCTTTGGAACATGTTATCCAGACAAAGCTGACGTTCGCATGTAAACACTGCTCCGTGCTTAGCCAGACGAGCTAAAAAGAAAAACTCGGCTCGCTGGCAAGGTCCCTTCTGGTCGGTGACACTGCTACTGTCACCACGATGCCGCGTGAGTTGTGGGGCCCATAGCGGATGTAGCCATTTCTGTAACTCGAACATGGCTAGATTCTTTCTCCATGACGTCTGCCGGCGGCGACAACACAAACAGCGTTGCAGACCCACATAAACGCAGATACAGACGCAGACGCACAGACACGCTTTCTGTGTGCATCACTGCATCGATCGAATGAAAGATAAGATCAGTGACGCAATTCTTCTGTATTAACCCAGAAATGATAAGCCTTACTTCATTCGTCTAGTATGAATGCAACGGCTATTTGTGGCATCGCTTTGGAGGTGTGGGGGTGCGAAGGGATATGGAGGATTGGTCATTTTTGAAGTGGTGGTAGGACGTCTCTCTGCTTGAGGTGATATCGCTATTATTACCCATTAAACGTGTTGGTAAATAGAGATGAAAATGTTTCGATATTTCATGACGTCTAATCGACGACGATATGGTTAGGTCTGCAAACAACAAACATGCGTTCGCCTATATCGAACGGAGATAAGATCAGTAGCGCGATTGTATATGGAACCCGGGACAAGGATGATTGGCCATTGCTTCATTCTCCGGGGCGAAACGCGGGCGTAGCTTGTAGGCGCCTCTATCCCAAGGTGTGAAAGCCAGATCAATGGTGGCGATCAGAAGGACTCCAACGAGGCCAAGGAAACGAAGAACGTTGGTGAATGACAGCAGCACCACTCCAGCGACAAGAATGTCGTCAGACTTGGGGAGTGGGCTCCACCACAGAACGTCACCCGGGAATAGCACAAAAGCACGAAGTAGGTGGTGTAGTACTGTATCACATGCAGACCCGGAGTGTCGTCGGAGCGAGGTTGGTGAGAAGTGCAAGGAAGCTGGAAGAACCCAGGGAACGGCGTTCTCACGATTGCAACGTCCGAGTTTAAATCGGATAGCTTCTGACCGTCGACGAATCTGCACTTGTGGGTTTAATACTCGCTAGAATCGCATACACACACCTGATAATCGTATTTATGAACGACGCTGACTCGTGGCTACTTTAGTTCGGGTGTGGGGAGTTCGATTACCCGATATAGTCATTGATCTTTTTGACTCTTCACCCCAGCCCGAATCAGGGCGTTCTTCTTGATCAACGGCTCAATATCAAGTCTGCGCTTCTGCTTTTTTTTCTTTCGTTCCTTACCATGTTCAAGCCCTCGCCCATCCGGTTCACCCACTTGGCCAGATCCCTCGCAACACATGCGACAACTCCCTCATTAACCACAGCTAGGCAGATGTGGTCCAAGCAAGAGATAAGAGACGTTTACGACAGCCCTCTGTTGGATCTCGTCTTTCGAGCCGCGTCTGTGCACAGGAAGCACCACGATCCCACAAAGGTCCAGCTATGCACCCTCATGAATATTAAGAGTGAGCGATTGTCGCTCCAGAGAGTGAATTTTATGTTAATCGCTTTGCGTGCTCACAGCCGGTGGATGCTCCGAAGATTGTAAGACAGATGTGTAAATCCAGCACCTCAGACTCTTACACCCTCGTACACAGGCTCTTATTGCTCCCAGTCGTCAAGGTACTCGACACCAACGAAAGCATCCCCGCTCGTAGACGTAGAGTCTGTTCTGAAAGCCGCTCGGCAAGCTAAAGAAAACGGGAGCACGAGGTTTTGTATGGGTGCTGCCTGGAGGGATCTTGCTGGCAGAAGGCGTGGTTTCGAGAGGATATTGACGATGGTATCTGAAATCCGGAACATGGACATGGAAGTTTGCACTACGCTTGGAATGTTGACACCAGAACAGGCAAAGAGGCTCAAGGAAGCGTGAGTTGATGTTTATTGTGTTGGTGATTTCCGATTGAACGATTGTTGTTCTGTGATAGTGGATTGACCGCATACAATCATAACCTAGACACGTCGCGGGAGTTTTACCCTCAGGCAAGTCTCTTTTGATTGTGCGTTCTTTGTTGTATTGATTGTAGCTGAAGGTTATTACATCGCGTTCGTACGATGAACGGCTGGACACTATCAATGCTGTTCGCGAAGCTGGAATCAGCGTTTGTTCTGGCGGGATATTGGGTCTTGGTGAAACAGATGAAGACCGTGTTGGTTTGATTTGGGAAGTGTCAAAGTATGTTGGCAGGCGATTATCTCCGGCTTGATTAATGATTTTTTCTCAGCATGCCAGAACATCCAGAGTCCTTCCCGGTGAACGCCCTTGTACCAATTCCAGGAACACCATTAGAAGGAAACGAGGTACGTCTCCAGCGATTGTCAGAGTGTTAAAGAGCTCGATCAAGTGGTATTTAGCCAGTACCATTCTACACCGTTCTGCGTACAATTGCCACTGCGCGACTAGTTTTGCCAGACACGATTATACGACTGGCAGCTGGAAGACAGACGTTGGGCGAGACAGAACAGTCAATGTGCTTCCTGGCTGGGGCGAATGCGGTGTTTACAGGAGAACAGATGTTGACAACGCCGTGTACGCCGTCTAATTTGATCCTGATAAGAGAGATATTGATAAAATTGACTGACAGGTTCGCCATGGGACGAGGTGAGTGAATCTATTTGGGTGATGAATATGAGAGAGTGACAGAGCTGCCTAGGACAAGACGATGCTGGAACGGCTTGGATTACGTGGAATGAAGAGTTTTGAACAAGTGGGAGTAGCGGAAAAGGAAGGGCCTCGTTTGGCGACGGAGAAAGCAGAAGAAGGGATGGCAGGACGGGCAGCAGGTCCGCCCTCGGATCCGCAGTGACAGCAAACGATTACTGTAGAGTCGGACTGGCAGTGAAAGAGCAGCGTGCGAATAGTGATCGAGTTGTCTTTTATGGAGATGGATCTCGATCTGGCAGCAATTTCAATTTATTAAACACATTTGTCTTTTCTCCATTTCGTGCTTCTCCCGCTGCAACTGCGTCGACCTCAGAGTTATCTAGGCACTCCCTCTCTTCGCCATCGCGTTAATTTGGCACTCCATCTCGTCTTGACCTTCATCCTTATATCATGCCTCGTCCCATCTCTTCTCTCTCCTCCTCCTCCTCCTCCGCTCCAATATGTACGCCTCTTCTATTGAGCACTTTTCTTCCATCTATAGTCATCTCTCGTCCTCTCCTACTGCTCCTCTCTCCTCTCCTCCTAGTTATTACTTGACCCCCAGCAACCAGTCCACCGGGAGTAACTCTTCTTCCGACGACTTACATTACATTCCGACGAATGCCGGGACGTCGGGCGGGCAATGGTCCTCCTCGTCTTATCACCACCACCACCATCGCCACCATCTACATAGTGCTCCCGCTGTCTCTGCTGCATACAGTTATGATCATTCTGTGGCGGCGCCTCCACCTTCCGATCACTACGAACGATCGCAGTACGACGGGACGGCTCAATCCCGTGTTTTACCTCTCAGCAAGTGTGTTTTCTCCCTCTCTCTCTCTCCGCATCCCCCGCCGTTGCTTACGCGTACACACTTTTCTTTTTTGGAAGATATATAGCGGTTGGTGTACAGTGGGTTTACTCGGGTGAACATATTAAAGCACCTATGATCGCGTTAGTGTCCCTGCATCCCCGCTTGAGAATGCTGACTTTGAACATTCGGTTTTGGCAGTCGTGTTTCGATAACGGATGCGAAGGGTTGTACTATCCTGGATACCTTTGTCCGTCCTACGTAAGCAAACTCTCTCATATACACACGTATGATCCAGATTGCTGACGTTTGGAGCCATTTTGTTGCGTGGCTGTTGTTGTTCTTGCGGGGCATGTTATGTCATGTATATACAGGCTGCCTGTTACAGATTATAGGTTCACGGAGACAGGCCTGCAAGATTTTCATCTCCACTCTGCACCACACATCGCTGAGATCCAGGAACGTGCCAGGGCGATAATCGAGAGCAGGATCGTTGTTGGATATCAACTTTGGAATTTTTTCTCGGTTCGTGTCTTTTTTTGTTTAATTAAGACAATCATGATTTCTTCTTTTGGTTTTCGAGAGAGTCGGAAGCTGATGCGATATATATATATATATATAGCTACTTCAATTAACGCACCCAGCGATAGACACCCGCGATATAGCCTCGTTTATTCCGTTTCGCAAGAGCCTCCGAATGAAGCGCGGAACTATCGTCCCCTTGCCTATCCTGGTGACAAAATTGATGGGCAGACGCTTCGGCGAGGGGTACGAGCATCCTGTGAGTGTCTCTACCTCTGCTCTCTCTCCAGAAAAGTTCGAGCCTTAAAGTACGCCTGTGCCTGTGTGTGTGTGCCTGTGCCCCCAGTTGGAAAACGCTCGTGCTTGTCTAGATTTGTTCCGCTCTTCGCAGACGGTATGGGAGAACTTGATGCAGCAGGGTCTTTGGCCGTGTTCGACGCTGGAGGACGTCCCGGAGTTTGCATATGGGTGTTTTACTTGATGTTTTTCGAGGGTTTTTTTTTTCTCTTGTTATTGCATTGCTCTTCTCTCTCTCTCTCTCTCCGTGTGTGTATGTGTTTTTTTTTTCTTCCTCCATACTCGAAAAGTACGAATGTTGCTGTGTTAGTTAGTTATTGTTCTTTTATTATTTCTCGACCACTTGGTAAAAAATAAAAAAAAATCCTGTTGTAATACTGTATAACGTCCGTTGTTCCGTCTAATATATAGTGTATAAACTAGAATTCTAGAGAACATTCCATTATTTCCCACAAAGAACCTTTTTTCTTCACGAGTTTCCAACTCCAAACTCGGTTAGTGGGGGAGATCGGGCAAGTCGGTCATTGAAGATCGTTCTCTCAGGGAGGATTGATTTTTAAAGAGACAGACAGAGTGAGAGATCTCCAAAACCAGCTTTTGTTATTACAGTTTTAAACGTTTACGTTCAACACCAACTCGAAGTTGTACGTGTCTTGTGTGTGTGTGTTCGAAATGGAAAAAAAAAACATTAGGTACATAATGTCGACAGCTATTGAGAACAAGGAAGAAAGCGGTGTGACGATGATAGATGAAATATAACAAACAACCACCGGATTAAAATCAAACAAATCGATTATCGTAAAGAGACAGAGATATAGGACCCTCTTGTTTAAAAAAAAAAAAAGTTAGAGCTACACATTCAGGGAAATGGGCGGGCAGGTAGGGCGGGTGTACGAAATGGGCAAGCATTAGAGTTGTGTCAATGACCGTAGGATACATATATGCTATAGAGTTCAGTTCTTCATGAAACAAAAGTCTTCAAACTTGAAAGATCCCGCCAATGTTGTTTTTCAAAAACAAACATAGCGTGTATGATTATCATCGTCCTTGGTTGTTTTCGTCGTAGTTTGTTGATCGCATGCGTGCCGTGGTGTGTTTAGGTGTAAAAATGACGTATGATCGTGCGCGTGTATCTAAACACGGGGAGCTGCTCGCCAGCTAACGTTGCCCGATGAAAGGCTGTGCAAATGTCTGGATGGCTTGCTGACAGGAGAAGAGACAAGCGAGGAAGGGAACGAGGAAGGGGACGAGTATTTGGAAGAAGGCGGAGAAGCCTTGGGCTTTTTCGCGCCGCCCCCTAGCATGACACCGCCAGTCAAAACGGTGGTCTTTCCTCCGTCGTAGTTGGTAACTTCGGTCTTGGACGTGTCAACAAAAACCTTGGCGTGTCTAGCGCGTTCCCTTCGGGACATCCCCGATTTGCTCTCGTCAGAAGCAAAACTGCTCATAGAATCGATGCTGTCCGGAGTAGAGAAGAAGGAAGATCCAGAACTCGAAGTGCTCGATGCGCGGGATGATGGTCGAGAGATGGGTGATGGTCTATGGGCATCCGTATTCAGAGGATACGACGGAACGGAAGGAAACTGGGCAAGGATGGGAGTGATCCACGTAGGATCTCGTACTTCATCTGCAATCATCGCAAACAATTCATTCTCTTCTCGTGAATCGTCTTCCATAAGCTGTTGTGCTAACGTCTTGCTTGGAGATGGGCTGGAAATGTTCAATGCGGCAGGTTTGGACTTTATGGCAGCAGCCTTGTTCTTGGCCGCAATTTCTTCGGACCAGACGGTGAAGAATTTGCCGGTTTTGCCCAAATCCCAGTTGCCGAACCGCACAGATATGCACCCGGGGTCGACGAATAAATCAAATTCGATGTTTCCGAGGAGTTTGATCCATTCGGACCAATCGACGCGGGCAGCGGAACATGCACCGTGGATAGCCCGAGGAGGGGCTGTAACAGGTGAGAGGGTGAGGCATCGGCGACCAGAGCCACGGAGCGGTTCTGATGGAACCCAAGTAGGAGCATACTGAGCGGTAAGGTTCGCTTCGAGGGCAAGTTGTACCTTGATGATAGTGGTGGCAGAGTAGCTAACGATCAGAGGGCGAGTGAGGTAAGCGATTGCATGGGCAAGAGTGACGGAGAGCGAAGAAGTAGCAACGGAGGTAGACGGAGCGGCCATTTCAGATTATGATGATAAGACTGTTGAAGACTAGATGATGATGATTTCTGATGATGATGATCGAAGAGAGCGTTTCGTTGATGTGGTGAAAGAAAGTAAGATCGCCCGGCGATACAAGATGCGGTATATATGCTCGCGAAAAAGCGTATGTGAATGTGTAGCAAAAACTAGTCGGAGATCAGCGGGAATGCAAGAAAGCATGTAGAGCTTGTACGAACCAAAGCTGGGAGGAGACTATTAATGGAGAGATATGAGATATAGACGACAGCAGAAAAAATGAGTAGGAGAGAGGGTTGATCGAAATCCCTTGCGATGGAGAAAGACATGGCCTCGAGGGAGTTCTTATAGAAATGTGGTGTTTGGTCAAGGGACAATGGGGGGTGTGACGGCGGCGTCACGGGATAACATCACAAGATAGAGAACAATAAGGACGGACGAAAAGCTCTTTGTCTTTGTGTGCTCAGCTTAATTCCATTCTACTCTGAAACGAGCACATGAATAAATGCTTCCTGCCATATTTCCCATCTCCATCCGGTCCCTTTCATCATCGTTGCTAGCCTTCCCTTCTCTCCTATTGTCTCCCTCTATCTGAAGTCTGTTCGTGCTTGGGCCTTCGCTGTTCGTTCCTGTGTATATATGTTGCGCTGTTGCAATATAAACAGTATGATCCCTAGTATCTGTCTATTTGTTGCTTCCGGTGTGTCTTCTTCGCGTCGGACGAGGCGACGAGCTGTCGTTGTCGAATTGTGAAAACGTAAACGCCCATTAGGTAATCGACGATAACCCATGTTGAAATTGAAGTCTACTGCTATCATGGGGCATGGATGAAATGAGGCGCGACAGCTAGCATTCCTCCTCCGCTCCTCGCCGTCACCCCCCCCCTCTCAGCCGCAAAATGTCCCTTTCCTTCAACCCTCCTCTCGCTCAGCTCACCCCTCTCCACATCCCTCTCCATCCCGTTGATCTTGTTTTCTCTGCGAAGCTCTCGAATCATGAGGAATACCGCACAACAAAAGAATCGGGAGTCCGAGTTGAGATATGGTCTGATATACCAAAACCGGGTATTGGTGATGGCCAATGGAACGCACTTGCCTTCGAATGGTCCCAGACGACTGAATCACTTGTTTTAAAAATACCTTCTGCCGTGTTTGTGCATCCGTGGAGAACTCAGTTCTCCTTCACTTATCGCCTCATTTATCCAAATGGTCTCATCAAGTGGTTGGGTAGTTATGGGTACAATGGGACTCTTCTCGTCCAGAAGGACGACGAGAGGTTTGAGCTGTGTAGTGGTTGGCACGTCGATCGAGCTGCGCTCGTCTTTAGTCCTAATGAACACAACCACCCCATGCAAGTCGCAAGATTGTCCGATAAGGTTGAATGGTCACTCTGGGCCTTCGGGAGTGAGCTGTAGGTCCCTGGTCTCGTAAGCTTATTGTGAAATGCTAATACAGTGGCTGTCTCAGTGTGCCCCATTTGCTGGCTTTGGGCGACGAGCTGCCTATTTCAGATTCTGCTCTTATCATTCCCCGTCAATCCCACAGCGCAATTGTCCCATTTGCGCCTATCCTCCTTACATCTTCAGATGCATCCTTTTCTATCAAGCGTTCTGGCATAATCGTGATGGAAGGGGCTTCCTCCGGCACACTGTGCCTTCAGACTCTCAGTCCAGCGGACCTGGCAGATCACATTGGTTCCTTCAGCGGCTCGGTGTCCATAGATTGCGACTCACCTCATCATGCACTCATCTTGACTCCTCCCTCGAAACCGCTCAACCTTGATACGGCATACTTGTCCATAGTTTCACTTGTTCCGTCATTGACGCAGTTAAGACAGTTTTCGGTGTCACTATCACGTATCACATCCAACCTCCCGTTTCAGACATCAGAGCTCGCTCTTAGCTCTGATTGGTCCGATGAAGCTCGTTTCGTGTCCGTGGCCGAAGACACATTCACCATCGCGTCCGGTCTTGGTGGTGGATCTCAGTGGCTCTTCTCTCCCGTCCACGAACTCGCTTCGAGCGACAGAATAGTCAGAGTCGCAGTACTTGCTCCCCATACGAGAGTCGTAGCACCCATTCATACGCACCGATTACCGACACCGCCGCCATCACCTGTACGATTGTATGCACAAATACAACCCACACAGTCGTTTGACGAAGATGTAGCTACCCCTGAACCGGACATGGTCAAGAAGGAACCGAAGGCTACAGGCATTGTCGCTCGCCCACTCACTAGATCGCAGGTGCCACGGAGTCCTACGTTGACTTGGAGACTGATCAAGTTGATCATACGCTTGGTCTCGTGGTCCTTGATGACATTGTTACAACGTTTGTTCGTGTTCAAATCATTGCGATCTACTCAAGCTAGAAATGTGGCGGCGTCGGGCTCGTTTACA
>QLOR01000236.1:0-66000 GCA_003313825.1 Sarcodon aspratus
CTAACAGATCCTAAAATGACCATTTTTCCATAAGAATCACCTGTGTGTCTCATATCATGTGGTACCCAAAGGACACATCTCTCCCGCTCGTCTACAATCCACTCTCTCAGCCGTCGGTAATGATGGAAACGCATGGGTATGGATTGCTGAGCGTCATGTAAGGGGAGAAACTTCATCGGAAGCGACGAGTGATCATCCTTGTCATCGTCGGAGGTAGACTGATTGGGAGATATGCTCCATCTCTTCGTCTCATTTATGCTATCCAGGATGACGCTAGTCCCATCACCACCAAATGCAACCTTGTCAAAGCCACTAACTTCCATCATGGAAGCAAGACATTTCCCTGTTGCTATCTCCCACATGTCGATGTGCCTAGTTCCTTGACCCTGATAGTATGGACGTCTAAGAGACACCATTTGATTTCCATTTGGGGAGAACCCAAGGCTAAAGTGGTAATAGTAAAAGTCGCGTTCAGGTGTTTCAAAGGTCGAAATGAGATTGTGGGTCCGAGTATCCCAGATTCGTATTTTGCGATCGAATGAGCCAGATGCGAGAAGTGTCGAGTCCTGCGAGAATGTCACCGAAGTAACCTGATCGGGGTGACAGAATATACACAAGCACCGACCCGTCGTTGGATCCCACAGCCTGGCGGTGTGATCATCGGACCCTGAGGCTATAATCCGTCCGTCTCCCGAGAAAGCGACGCTCCGCACAAAATAGGCCATGCCATGGTTTGGGCTTGGATAGTCAGTCTGCCAAATCTTCACAACAATGCCGATTCCTGATGCAATGCGAGTCCCATCGGATGAGATCGCAGTTCTCTTTCCCTGGTATTTGAACATCAACATATTGGGGTCTTTGGCGGGATCAGTCTTGCTGCGACGGTCTCGGCTTTGAAGCAACTCGAGCCTGAGTCGAGCCTTTCGGAAGCAGCGGTCTAGCCAGTTTTTCGGTTTTGGTCTCGGAATGTTGGCCGTTTCAGTGAGATCATGAATTACAAATGTCGAAGCCTGGGTTGCATACATGAGCCTATCTTGACCCAAAAATCGAACCGAGTCGACCCAATCATCCGTCGTAATTGTTTGGAAAACATCACCGGTGTGGACATTGAAGATTTTCACTTCATGGAATGATCCTGAAGCAACGAATGATGAATCTGGGGAGCATGCAACAGAAAACACTCCATCTTCACATCCAGAAAATGTCTTCATACATCTCTTCTCAGTAATGTCCCACATCCTCACCGTTCTGTCCTGAGATCCGAATATGACCTCACTCCCAGTAGATGACCAGCAAACGCTCCAAATCTCATCTGAATGACCCCCCAAAATGCATTGGCAACCTTGCTCGGATATGTTCCAAATTCGAACGGTATGGTCTTGTGAACAAGATGCAATCATGGTCCCGCATGGCGAGAATGCAACCGATCTGACGCCATCAGTATGTCCCTCAAAACCACTAATAAGACCTCCAGTTTGTAAATCCCACACATTGATTATGCCATTGTTACGTCCAGTCGCAAGGAGTGTACTGTTGGGGGAAAAGGCAAGAGCCCAATATGTCGCAGTCTCGTCTGATGTGAATCTAGCTCGACGGTGTCCTGTCAATGTCTCGAAGACTTCCACATGGCCTACTCCGCCGACTGCAATTAAATCGTCCTGGTAGGAGAATGCTATATGGTATACAAAATACAGTGTCTGAATTGATCTTGTAGATGCGTCCCACAAGTCTTCAATTGCATTCAACATCTTCGGTCCTGTAGATATTTGGTCCTCGTATAACACTCGGACAAGAGAGGATCGTGGAGACCAAGGCAACGCGGAATGGTATATATGACAGGCGGAAAATTCAATGAGATCGAAGAACCGTAGGATGAACCGTTCGCTGTCTTCCATGATGTCCAGTAGATCCATGTCTGGTGAATGAACCTGGCAACAAATGTTATATAAGAAGTAAACAACAAAGCGTCCTCACTCACACGGACAAACCAATCTTTCACATCTCGAAGGGAATAAACTACACAACGCATGCCCCCTACAATGCTGAGCACTTCCAACCATGATAACAGGTGATGCTTGAAGAAATATTCCACCAGCTTGATAGTGTGTCCAACGTCGTCGCCATCACTGGAAGCCAACCGAAGATGATTGGCCCACGATCTGCAAGCATACTCCAATCCACTGCCAATATACTTCTCTCGACGTGCATCAAGATCATCGATGTCCTCATTCATAGCGTAAGGGGGTAAGTCACATATATTCTTCTTTAACGATTCATTCATTAATCTCAGACAGGACATCCCAAGTTTCATGTGTAAAGCGGATGATTCGATGTAGAATCGTCTGTCTGGGCATCGTCTCGGGTCAATAAGGAAATCTGCAAATGACTTGTGGCAGATGCGTAGAGGCCATGTATCCAAATCCGGAATAATAAGAACAGAATGGAGCCAACGGATGCTGCTCTTAACTCTCCCCAGCGGTATGTCCAGTATTTTTGCAAGGTCTGTACATGATAGGGGTCTGAACACCGACACGATGAACCCGACGACGAGTCGCAGGAGGTCAAAGAATTTGGCATCAAGGACGTCGACATCTGGAAAGCTCCGGAGGAACACCTGCAGATATGTGTCATCGACCCCCGACCTCCCTTCACGAAGAGTGGAGTATCCATCCATAATGATCGCCTTCAGCTGGTCTTGTGGATCTAGATGACGGTCCCTGACAAGTCTGGCAAAAATGGATGCCACAATGAAAAGCCCAGAACATCGTCTGACTAAGAATGCGATATCCTCATCGGTAGGCCATGGATCAGTCAAGTCACAATGGCTCCTCTCTTTTGCAATCTCTGATAGACGTGTCCGAAGATAGAGCTCAATGTCTTGATCAACGGATGAGCGATCGACGTCGTGGAGCACGAATACTTCTGTATGTGGTTGTAACACCGGGAGTCGGAATCCAGATCGAATTGGTGGTTCAGGCCTGCCAGTAATGAAGAACTTGACAGACGGTATTGCGTCAATGTGTCGCGCCAGGAGGGAAAGGATTGCGGAAGCTGGTTCGTCATCTTCGCACTCATCCAGAGCATCTATGACGATGGTCGTAGACAACTTTGTGGACTTGAGTGGTTGTATAAGGAGAGTGTCGAGCTGGATTGCTAACGACTCATCAGCCGCGTCTGGGAACGAGGTCAAAACCTCTGTGAGAGCCTCCAGAAATTGTGGGTACTGGCGTGCGAGGCCGAATGCGAGCGTTGGGAAAATTAAGTGGATGTCACGCCTATCCGGATAATCGTGAGAGCAAAAGAAAGTAGCTCCGAGTCGTCCACCTGCAGCAGACCGTGCTGCAAATGTCTGAGCAATTGTTGATTTGCCGGTGCCAGCCATCCCATTCAACCAGTATACACGCTTGTCTGTGAAATCGACCTCCCACTTTTCGATACGCGCCAACTCTGCTTTTCGTGTCTCTGCTAGGCATGTCCGATGGTGTTCAGAGAGATATCCGGCGTTTTTAGCTCGTCGTAGCTTGTTCAGTAAGGAAATGTCTACTTCATGTGAGATCAGATGCAGAGAAAACTAATGGTCATGGACGTACCGTTTCCCTATAAAGTACCATTTAGCGATCATTCACTCGCTTCAATAATTACAAACATACCTTCGCCTCGATCGTTATATTAGTATTATGCTGATCTCCCCCAACGGCATTAAAGGTCCCGCGGCTAGCGTCTACATGAGATGCTCCCTTGAAGAATTCAAAATGAGGACTCCGTGGAGGAATTGCGGGCGGTGTATCTTGGCTTAGTGGCTGAGATGATGACGAAGCTGTGGTCCGTTCGATTAGAACGTCGCATAGACCGTCTGGGAATTCCGCTCACCTTCAAGTGCTGTAGTCCTACTCGGGCTTGCCTGAATCAGATGTGGCGCGGAGGCGACATAGGTTGGAATCCGGTCAGATTGTGATTCTAAGGACGAGTATTCTGTCGTCAGGTGTAATGGATCCATTTAAAACGAATAGCGACGGGGGAGAATGAGGGATCAGAACGACAACATAAGACCACATTGACTTGCTGGGCACGCACCAATATATATACCGAGTCTAGCGCCGTCTCCTTGAACAGGAAGTGAAGCGCATGATCAAGCGACGATATCAAGCTCAAGTCAAAAGCAAAAATCAAACAACAAAAACAATGTTGAATTATGGAGTTTCTCGAGATCTATCTTTACTACAGGCAAGGATCAATCGCCACTGCCATCAGGATATCGTTGGAGGTCGTAGCGAAATCCTCCATAACGGTGGCGTCGTTGAACATTTCACAATTCACAGCCATATCGAGCATGACACCTGGCCGTACAACGTTTTCAAGAATTCAATGCAGCGGCGGTGAACCGGGCATTAGCCCGTCCTTGCGCCCCCTAGCCCCTGCGCCCACGATCTGCTCCCAAACACCCATCAAGCAGCTACTCAGAAACTATTAGTACTCTACCCCGACGCTCTTAATATCAAGAAAAATGTCTGAAGATTGCTGTGCCGCCTGCTTCGGAATATGCTGCAAGTACAACTCCTCAGGATATATAACCACCCCCCACATAAAATCTCATCATTGACATCCCGAATCTTCAATATAGGTGTCACCTGTGTGGCCTCAATATCAGCCTATTGCAATTTCGGTGCGTAAAAACACGTCCACCCCCCAAGTCAAATTGAACGCACAATCCATCTTGGCTGGCACACACCAGCCGTTGTGTTCGGATAATGATGATATACGACACCCCTTTCCCCCAATACATCAGGTAAACAACCTCTAACAACCTCCCAGTTAACTGCGGCAGCTCAGGCACAGGCAATACCCAGCGCGGCTGCTTCAGCCCATCGTGTTGTCAAGAATCGCTGGAGGACGACGAGTTTGAGCGGAACGCGCGCGAAAAGAGGCTCAAGACGAAGCAGCAGGACTCAAGTCAGACGGAGACAGACCCCGTCGTAGTCGATACGCAGCCATCAGGGGCAAAGGAGATGGATACGAATGTAATTGATGCTACTACGAAGGGCGATCCTAATTGATTCTCAGTTTTATTTGCCTTGGCGCTACAATACCTTTTGTACTCCCTCTTGGAACGCGTACTTGCTCTTGGGATTGATTATGATATTTCTTGACATATTCCAGCTTGAACTTATCCGTCCATGTGAATCTTAGTTCTTAATCGTAAAATATTTTTGCATTGTTCACTAAGGGGTACAGGAAAAGTCTAGGACGCTAAGATACAGAAGTACAAATAACAATTGCCGCTGGGTGTTGCACTACTACAATGGGCTCAAGTAAAAGGAGCGTAAAGAAAAAAAACCTTGTTAGGTGAGAACATCGAAAGCGAGTAAAGGAAGGTATACACGTATCCATAGTAGAAAGAAGATAATAACCCAAATAGCAGCTGCGCGTAAAACACAGAGGAATAGAATATCCACAAAACGCGAACGAAATCCCGATTAACGATCATAGGCCAACCCATTCGCCCCCACTGGCCAATTGAGCAAAAACCCCTTGACGAGCCATCAGCTGCTCATAGGTACCTTCCTCGACAACGCTACCCGCGCTCACAACTAAGATCCTGTCGCACATCTTCATCACCGGCAGCTTGTGTGTGATCATCAGCGTGGTTCGACCAACTCGCGCTTGTCGTATGGTATCCAAAACGGCTGCCTGATTGACTGGATCCAAAGCAGACGTGCATTCGTCGAGAATGAGGATCTTTGACGGTCGAGCTAATGCCCTGGCTATTTGGATTCTCTGTGCTTGTCCACCAGAGATGAGTGATGCGTTTTCACCGACCATGGTATCGTAGCCTTTCGGAAGTGACGTGATGAAGTCGTGGACATTGGCCGCGACCGCCGCGCGTTGTACGTCTTCAAAGGACAAGCCTTGAGTCCCATATGCGATGTTTTCAGTGATGGTAGCGTCGAAAAGGTTGGGATTCTGGCTGACGACAGCAACGTGCTCACGAAGGTAGTTAACGTCCATAGAGGCAAGGTCGTGCGAGCCGATGGCCAATGATCCAGAAGTAGGCTGATATAGCCGCAGGAGAAGAGCAGCAATAGTAGACTTTCCCGATCCAGAAGCACCCACTATTGCAACACATTCTCCGTCGGCGATCTCCATCGATGTGTTCTTCAGTACGTGCGCTTCGGGCCGTTCTGGGTAGGTGAAGTGAACGTCATTAAGACTGAGTACACCCTTAATCTGGGGACGAGACGTTCCAAGCGATTCGTCAGTGTCAGCATTGAGCTGCAATAAACGGTTGAAGTCTTTCGTGGCTTGTACAGACTTCGCAATCCGCTCAGCTGTGAGGACATTCAGTAACCAATAGCAATCGTGGATTGACGACAAAACTTACTGAATGACATCAGCTGCGAACCTAAGGAGACGGTGAAGACGATCAGGTTGAGGACTTCTACCATCTGGAGGTACGTGTAGGTTCCCCTAACAATGAACACCGCTCCAACGTAGAACAAGACAGCTTCCGACAAGTAAATGAGGGAGCTTGAGACGCCATGAGTGCATCCTTCGACGAAGGCTCCCTTGACGCCAGTGCTGTAGGCCTTTTGAACTGATTTTTCAAACGACTGCTCGAAGAACTTGTCGAAAGCCATTCCGCGGATCGAACGAACATTTAATATGGCCTAGAAGATGAACACTGAGTTCATGACAAAAAGCTAGTAGCAGGGATGAAAACGAACCTCATAGTACTGTTTAGCAACTTCTTCCCGTGCTCTCTTGTTCCTCAGCTCGCATTTGGCGACCAAATTGGTCTGGACGGCCATGGTGACAACGAAAACAGGTGCAATGGCAATTCCAACCAATGTCAATTGCCATCCTCTTATCATCGCCCAAGTCATGCCGGTCGCGAACATTGCAATGACAACCAACGCCTGGGGAAGGACGGTGGCAATCAAGCTCCTCGCATCATCTCCATCCTTGATCAACACCTGCACCATTCTGGACGGCCCGTTCTCTCCATCGATCTTGTCGAACCACCTCTTGTCCTGCAACAACACGAGATTGTAACACTCATCTCTGATATGTGTCACCCAGCTCATGGCAACCTTCTCCAAAATGAAATACTTGAGTCCAAGCAGGAGTCCGTCTATGGCAGCCAGAGCCAGAACTATTCCGCCGAACTTGTTGATAAGAGACACATCCTTTGCACCAGCAGAGACTTCAACAAACAGATGGGACAATATAAACGAGAAGATGGGAGTAACAGCACCGCTTGCAGTAGCGATCACTAAGCCGATAACAGCGTAAACTTTGTGCGGGACCATTGGATATATTTCGCGTAGCAGTTGCCAGAACGTTAAATCTTGCGTCGAGCCAGACGATGGTTGTGGAGCAGCTAGTTCCTCGGTCACGAACTTGACGGCCTTCAGCTCCGTTTCATGCCTTCTTGCACGTTGACGTTCTTGTCTCCGACCAGTAGCGTGTGTGGCACTATTTTGGACAGTAGCTTTCTCCAGGTCGAAGTCGACATCGTCTACAATGTACGCAGACAGCCGCCTTTTGCTGGGGAATACGGGCGAGGTCGGCGAAAACTGTAAACTAAGTCGGCGATCGTTGACGGTAGGGATAACAGAGGGTGGGACTGGCAATGAAGGAATATAGACGGTTGATGGTCGTCTGGGACGGGGAAGGGAGTTGAAGGCATCAGCACTGATAAATCGACTAGCACGCGGAGGTGAAGTCATGGTCAAAGGACGTGAAGGCACAGCTTGGGTCAGGTCCGAAACAACATCAAACATCCAGTTTCCAAGAGTAATCGGCCGCAGAGAAGGTCCTACAGCAAAGGAGGGTTCAATGATGACGTCTTCTTTCTCCTTGACTTGGGATTCGAGGAGAGCCTGCACCTGACGGTCCTTCTCGGCGAGTTCCTGATCAAGGTCATGCTCGGGAACAGGCGTAGTGCCCTGGGATCTGACCATCCGAGTAAAATATCCATCTTTCATCTCTTCGAGATCTCCACGGTAACCCGCTTCGACATTGATACCGTCCTTCATGACGAATACAAAGTCATCAGAAGAAACTTGAGTTAAATCATGGGATATGATGATTGTGGTCTTGTTCTTTCTCCATCGCTTGACAGCTTCGAACACCAGCAATCTTGACGTAGCGTCCAGCGCCGACGTCGCTTCATCTACGGAGTTCACATAAAAAGGATTTTCGTTGCACAAATTAAGAAGACGCACCAAGAATAAGGACAGTCGGGTTTCGCAAATAAGCTCTGGCAATCGCCAATCTCTGCTTCTGGCCACCGGAAAGGTTCGCTCCACCATTTCCTAACATAGTATCATAGCCATCAGGTAAGTCTCTGACAAACTCGTGCATCAGGGCCATTCTGCACGCTTCCATAACCTCTTGGCGGGTAACATCCTCAGGCTTCCTCCCAGAACGCGAACCTGCTAAACCCATGGCGACATTGTCATGTACGCTCATATCAAACATGATGCACGTCTGTGATACCAGAGCGATATGCTGGCGGGTATAGCCTTCGTCCAATACTTTGATGTCTTGTTGATCGAGGGTAATCTGGCCATATTGAGGAGTGTACATCCGAGCCAATAATTGAGCGACCGTCGACTTTCCCGACCCGGATCCACCGACAACGAAAGTCATGTCACCTTGCGAGAAGAACATCGAAACCAAATCGAGAACGGGAACTGTGGGTCTTGAAGGGTACGCAAAGGTGACGTCGGTGAGCTCGAGAGCACCTTTACACTTTCCCGGAACGATTTTCTTCAGATTGGTCGCTTTACGAGAGAGATTGATCTGTTGAGCTGAACTATACCGTCCATACGACTGCTCTTCAGTGACGGGCGCCTCCATGAGATTTACAACGGATGCCATTGCAGATTTGCCTTTCGTAATGGTGACGAATTGTTGGGACGCCATATGTACGTTGCTCGTAGCGATCAAGCAAGCCCAAAAAACAGACATGACTTGTCCAGGAGTATTCTTGCCGTCCCTGACTAATTTGGAGCCATACCAGAAAGCTTGTACAAACATTGCCATCATGAAGAACTGGGTAAAGCCCAAGTTCAAACTCCATAGGGTGATAAGACGGCCGGCAACAGACTTCATATGATCCAAGACCTTCCGCAAGGACTCTCGTTCGTGTTGGACTGCATTGAAGGCCTTGACGGTAGCGATCGCAGCGACTGCGCGGTCAACAAGAGTCGCGGATACACCGGTCAGAGAACGTTCAGCCATGATCATGGGCTGAGACAAGCCTTGAGTTAGGCCACCAAGGAAGATAAGAACGGGGAATGTGGCCAAAACAACGAGGGTAAGAGACCAAGATCCTTGAAAACCGAGGATGAGTGCTGTCAGGGATGTGGTCATGTACTGGATAGTAAGACCGATAGCGAGTGAAGATGCCATTCTGACATCATCAGTGTCCCTAAATTGATGGAGTCAAAAATCTGCCAACGAGAATAAATTACAAATTACTCACTTGGCAAACTGAGCCATCATCCCACCGGCGCCAACAGGCCCATCCCCTTCAACACATTGAACAGATTCATCGAAGCCCATCTTTTTATCGAACCAAAGCATCTCCTTCTGGGTGACGACCTGGTAGGTGCGACGACGAAGAGCCAGAACATTTCGTTCGCCCGTGGAGATCCAGAGACTCGAGGTGATACTGCTGAGGACTAAGGCACCAATGGCCAGAGCGAGTAATTCTACGGCGGTAACACCGACACCATGAAGTAACTTGGATTTATCCGCCTGAGATGGATTTGAGAGTGGGAAGGTGGCAAATGCGTCGAACGCTTGTCCGACAGCGATTGTCATGAAGGGTGCTATGCCACCGGATACGAGGGAGGAGACGATCGCAGGGAGCAATAGACAGAAACCATCGCGTCGTGACAGCGAGGAGAATAAGAGGGAAAATGAAGGTTGGACAGGCTTGTAAGCAGGAATTTGGGTCTGCCTTAATGAAGATACGGTTGAGAGTGGAGAACCGAATTTGTAAGTAGAACTAGAAGGTGTAGATGAGGTCGTATTGGTCGTGATTGGTGTCGTCGCGGACGAGGTATCGACCGTAAGCTTCGAGGGACGACGCATCGCTGCTGGAAGTAAGAGCGAAAGATGGAGAATATTTTTGTCTCGCCATCCTTAAGATAATCAGTCCACAATGCCAGAGACAATAAGCTTTCGAAAGGACAATAAGCATTCCCCGACACGTGTTCCATTGTCCATGTCACATAATTATGTCACAATAGGCACAAAGTCACTCTTTTCTCCATATTAGGAAAGTTGTGCCTCAAGGGACCTATAACCCGGTCACTTAGAGACCGGCGCAGGTCAAACTCGGAGTTACTCTCACTGCACTGTGTTGTGCAATGAGGACGATAGTTAAGCTCAAGGCCACAACTACGAGTCGCCAACAAACACGGAATGGATTCCCCATGATCTTCATATTCTATGGACGACTCCTAATGCCTGGTTATTGTTAACAATCTGCCTGGACTTGTATCTCTATGCTGCGGCGTGAGTCAGAACTTTATAGGCAGGACGATCCTTCATATGACCATCACGATCAGATAGGACTTGGATCGAGGCAGTATTAATGTCCTGCTTTGTCCATTTCTCCGATCGCCTACACATTTAGGCTTTAGATGGCCGCGAACGGCTGCAAGGGGCTGACAGATACTAACAATGACGACCTGCGTTAGTTTTAACCCAGATACTCAGGAAGAATGCACCATAATTTTCGTGTGTCATCTAGACCAGTTTATGCGGTATTCTTTCCACGGCGCCCATTTGATTTCTGGCAAGAGAACTATATTTCGTATTGCACACAAGGTCCTAATCTAACGGAGAAGCGCTAGAGAGAGCTGGTATCCATGTCCACACATAACAAAATAACAATCTGCATGCGGGCACAAGCATCATTTCACCGCTCCCCTTCCTCGCAGCACCAAGGTTCATAATACAAGTGTGGAGAGGCCACAATCCACAAATCCAGGCTCAAATCAAATAACAGCGAACCTTGGTCGACACGGTGCCTCCTTCATAACGTCATCTCGTACAACCTGGGCCGACAAGTTCATCTATCAAACAGCTCCATAGGACTTATCATCGCTATGTCTAGTCCCTGCCCGGTTACTACGGACCGATGACGTATCTTTGAAGCCCCGTTGACGAATAGATGTGGATATAACTCATCATAGACATCTGTCTGCATTATCGGTCGTCTCGTTCCGGATCTCTTATTCAGAGATCGTGAGGAACAAGAGCGCTTCCGTGGTAACAACTCCCTATCTGTATGACTTCATCTTGGACACGCGAGATCCAGCTTTCCGAGACTTGTACGTGAACAATGAAGCATACGATCATCCGAAGAAACAAAGAAAGGATCTTCAAGGATATCAAGGGAATGGGAGGGTGTGGACCTGTTGGCCGAAGAACCGGTAGGCTCGAGACGCTTTTCGGATCTCACACCAGGGAATGCATCCACCGGTTTCTGAAGGCTAGGCGGAGAGCAAGGCTGCGTTATTAGAGTCTTGATAAGTTGCATGTCATCCACGTACTTTTGACTTTATTAGATTTATTTCCCCGAATACATTGGTGTTTATTATATGCGAAGTAAAATCTGCCTTGACTCGCTACATTCGAAGGAAGTGCACGGTGAGCTATACACCTACTGAGCCGAGGTCATTTCTCAGGAATATTCAAGACTCCAAATCTTTCAATTAACATTATCAATCTCAAATTCCGAAATGCGTGAAGGTGTTCTCTGTCAGAGACGTATTTCATTGGACCCCTTGGGCTCGCTACGAACGTCAGAATATTCCATAATGGTATCCACCCAGGCCAATCCCCACGCCCCGTTCCCCACTTTTGTTCCACCTAACACTCTGTTCTGATCGTCGACAACCTCCCATTGACTCTTCGTCGGCTGGGTATCAGAACGGTCTGACAACAATATTGAGTGCTTGACCGTAGGATTCAGAACGAAGAACTTACAAAGGACAATCCCAGAATGAGGCTCATATATCCCTAAGGGAAGATCTGCATCGGTTCTGCTTCTCTTTTCTTCCCTACCGTCTGCATCATCATCCCCTGGCCGCTTTGGACTATTCACCATTGCACCGTCTCCAAGAACGCCTCCGCAGATTTTCAACGTCTCCTTCCTGAGTTTGGTCCACTCGTCACTGGCTTCCATTGTTCTCTGCGCCGCAATGTGCATCCAGTTCTCCTCATTTAACCCATCCCGTGTCAACAGAGATTTCCTAACCGCATTCAACGGTCCATCACTATACGGACCCCAACCTGAACCACCAAATATGGTCGTGGGTCCGCCAGCTCGATACATTCCTGGCCCGCTCCCTGCACGGTCATTTCGTGCTTGTTTTTCGGCCGCAGCCAGTTGAGCCGCTTCTGTCGTAGCTTGGGGATCTTGCAAATCTCCCACAAGATCACCGGGTCTGAGGCCTTGCGCAGTGATCTCTTCCAAGACTTTGTCTTCATAATAGTCATCAACCACCCATCTCCCATCTACATGATTTTGTCAGTTTTACTATCATAGGAAATTAACACTGTAAGATACTTGCCGATTAACATCTTCGACCCATGAAGTTTATATGCGCTTCGTGCCGTTATGAGTGTAACGCTCCTAGTCCGCAAATGCGACCCCAGTTTGCCAATCTCGATGAGATAGTCTTTTTCTGGTTGTGTGGCGTTGAGTTTCAAGGCCAGAGGGTTTCTTCGGAAATAATACAGTGAATCTCTAAACCCTGAAGTTCGAGCAGCATCGATCGCAAGCATGTATACTCGTTCAGGATGTCGATTCGGAAGGACAAATGTCTGGGACTTGAACCGCCTGCCTGTCATGAAAGCGTGTTCTAGTACTGCAAATGAATTAACAGATAAAGAGACGTACCTCCCAATAAATTTCCAGCCTGATCAACCTTCGTGTTTCCTTTAGGATCTTCATCCGTAATAAACTCGTCTCCATCGATAATATGAACTTTCCCATGGATCTTTCTGAAAGGTTTGCCGCCACCCATCGGTCCTTCCATCTCTCCCGTTTCTTCTGTTCCTCCTACTGGGGTCGCTGCGGCTGCCGTAGTCTGTTCATCGACCCCTGGTCCAGCACTATCAGGCATCTCCGCATCGGTTCCAGGAGTGGTGCCCTCTTCCCCAGGCCTCCCAGGCAACCTAATAACCAAACCGCCTCCTCTCGTCACCCGACCACGAGCTCTTCCTCTCCCCGTACCGCGTGGCCTGCCCCTAGGCCTCGGCGTACCAGTAGGCGTAGACAACCCTCTGCTCTTCCCACTACCCCTCGGTCTCCCTCGCGGCCTAGCCACGCCGTCCCGAGGCGCACCATCAGGCGTCTCAGCCCTAGGCTCACTCTGCCCTTCATCCTCCGACTGCCCCCCATCCTCATTCTCATCAAGTTGAGTATCTTCTTCCTCATACTGCTTCTCCGAGGACTCGCTCGGACCGGGAGAGGGCGTAGGACGCGATGAAGACGGGATTGAAGGCCCTTCTTTCGCCCGACGAGGTTTGATGATGATTTTTCCGCTCATTGGAGAAGTTGCGTGTGTGTGTGTGTGTGTGTGTGTGTCTCCCTCTCCGGGTTTTTATCACAAGGTCAGGAAACGAGGTTAGCCGCGCTCTTGATGTATGAACACCAAAGGAAACTGTTGCTGTGATCGAGAGGAAGTCTAGCCCCACTACAACCCGGATTGTATTCGCGGAGTTGAAAAGACGGCTCCGCACTGGCAGCTCGGCATTGTTTCCTGTGCAGTGAAATCCAACTCGCCAATGGCCATTTGAACTTCTCTCTCAGCAATCTTGGTTGACCTCATATAGGTAACAGATATGGATCGCTAGTATGATATCTTGGTCGTGACCTGCACAATAGTAATCTTTGTACCTACAACACATATGATAGTCATAAGAAAGGATGTCTAAAAGCTACACTGTCAGTCGTGTAGTACACGACGGCGGCCAGGGGGAGAAGCAACCATAAATGCACTATATTCGTATGATTTACTCCAAAAAAACAGGTAGTTGCAGCGTACTAAAAGCAATAACAGCAGTTCAGAGCGACAATCTGGATTAGGCTGAGTATAAAAAACAATAATATAGACAACGTCCATCCCAGAACCTAATTGAGATATCCACGACATTTCGCAGAACCACACAAACAAGGAATCTTGTCCTGCTCGATCGGGAAATGATAATCTAGAGTGAGGTCAGAGTTGGCAAACTTGGAGTGACCAGACCCAACGAACCGTAAGTGATCTCATCCCCCAACTCTATGTCTTGCTTGGCATAGATGACGATCTTCTTCTCTCCATTGATCGTTATGATCTTCGCCGTACAGTTTGGGTCGCACGAGTGATTGATAAGTCGGCTGGAAATATAAAAAGATCTTAACCTGAGCGTCAAAAGTTGATGGTGAAGTTACTCACCCTAAATTGCCCTTCTTCGTAGCATCCACTACAAGATCCTCATCAATCCGAAACAGATAGCTGCTGCCAATCCCTTGCCTCTCATACGCCTTCTCTCTCTTGTCTGCGACCTGCGCACGTATGACCTCTCCCACGTATTCGATAACCATCTCCCCCCTTGAGATCCTTTCCATTGCGTATAGGCCCCAATCGTGAATCGGCGAACGAGCAAACCTGAGATGCTTCTTCCGCGTCTGAAGCTGGTTGAATTTGACTTCGTCTGTAGCGGGCGTCTCTCCCAAAGACAGCTTCATTGCTCGCTGGACTTGATTAATTTCTTCAATTCCCTGCGCACGTCTTCGAGCATTGGCACGATTGGATCTTGATGACGTTATAAGTTGAGGTTGTGCCGGCACTTCTACCGCAGCTACAGTCTCTTGTGTCGAGGTGCGCGTCGCATATTGAGCTACATAAGCAGATTTCTCTGAATGTGAAATCTTATAATAGCCCTCTGTGCGAGAAGATCCTGTGAGATGAACACGGAAAGGTGGTAGCGAATCTGTATCAGGTTCGTCTGGCAAAGGCACGGATGAAGGAGGCAATCGAAACTTCGTAGGAGAGCTCCTGACCAAAGCAAGCTTGGCGAAATATAGATCTTCGTCGTCTTCCCACAGACCAGAAGTCGAAGGACTTGGGGGAGGGCTTGCATGTGATAGTGGAGGTGGAGGTTTTGAATCGGGTTCTGGAGAAGATGTCGGCGACAAAGATGATTCCCAATCGGAAAGTCGAACTTCAGCAACTTGCGGAGCAACAAATTCGGGCTCTTCTGAGATCACAACTTTTGTAATGTCCATTTTTTCTCCTTTCCATTGCCGACTGGATTTCTTCATTGCTGACTGGGCCTTGAGTTTCTTCTTGGCCGGCTCACCAATGTCTTCAGATTCTGGCCTCTTGCGCTTGGCATCGTCGACAACAGCTTCTTGGAGAATAGGTTTTGTCACGTCGTCATCCGAATCTTCAGACTCAACGTCTTCCCGTGAGACCTTCCCGTCAACGAGTCTCATCCTCTTGTTTGGCCGTTGAACAACCTCATCCTCCTCTTCTTCTTCCTCCCCCACTAACTGTGTCGGCTCTTCAACAACAACCTGCTCAAGCTTTGGCAGCTTGTTCTTCTTGAATGACAGACCTTTAAGTCCCTTCCTCTCCTCTCCATCAACGACACCTACACTGCCGTCGATTCTAGCCAACTTCCTGGCTTTCTCCTCCTCAACTGCTAACTGACGCAACTTGACAGCCACTACCCGATCCATAACATCTTTTTCTAACAACCCTTTCAATTCTTTCATGATCATCCTTTCTGCTTGGTCAACCATTTCTTCATTGTCCCATTTCGTCTTCGAAGCGTTGTCGCGAGATGACGAAGGCAACGAGGAAGAAATAGCAGGTGCCCACGACGATGGGGGAGCATGAATGGTGACAGTTACGGATCGGTGCGCAAGCGTACGTGTCCCGGAATTCAAGACTGTGCTTGCTCTCCTCGCAGAATCTGATGTTTGAAACGTAACGTACCAGCCAAGATGATCTTGAAGTACCTGGATAAAGATATAGCCAGCTCATCGAGGTCACAATGTGCAATGAAACCCACCTTGTCCACTTTAAACTCGTCAAAGAACCTACGAACATCTTCCTCTTTCACATTTCCGCCACCCAACTGACCCCCTCCGCCATATTCCTCGACGCTGACATAGTCATACCCGTTCCTCTTCAATTCAGCTAGCACCACATCCCGCTGAGACTGCCTAGATGAAAAACGTGAAGAATGACCTGGTTTCCGGGATATCGGCGAGGGAGATCTAGATCTAGATCTGGACGAGCGCCTTGAGGGGGAATACCGATCTCTGCGGTAATTGGGCCGGTAATAACGATCGGAAGGACGGTCATATGAACGACCACGATGTGAGTGCAATGGTGTAGATGAGGAAGAATTGTCGTGCAGAGCAAGTGTAGGTCGGGGAGATCTGGCATTCGAAGTCGAGTTCAAAATCCTCGCCCTAGCCAAGGCAGGTGGAGGTCTCGATTCACTGGGTGTTACGCCGGACGGTGTGTCACCAGGACGAGCTGGAAGTGAATGATGTTGTGGTTGGGTTGGAGCACCGTGTCTGGGATCAGTTCCTTGCTTTGCTCTCCTTAACTGCGCCGCCTCGGCTTCCCTCTTTAATTTCTCCTCCTCCTCTTTCTTCTTCTTTTCCGCAACCTCAGCAGCTCTCTTTTTCTTTAAAATCTCCTCCTTCTCGCGTCTTCTTCTGTTATCCAGCTCCTTCAAAACTGCTTTCAACCTGGCCTTGTCTTCATCATCAAAAACTACCTTCAGTTCCTCTCCTTGCACGCTCTGGATCCCTAAGGTAGTTCCAAGACCAATGTTCTTTCCTCCATTCTCCCGTTCCACGCATTTCTTAGCCTCTTCATGAGTAGAAAACTTGACAAAAACGATACCTAAAGCACCACCTGTCTGCTTGTCAATCTGAGGCTCGAATGACACGACCCGGCCATGGACACCGAAATGACGACGTATCTGTTGGTTAGGAGTCAGCGGTGATACGTTGAGCACGAGCACGCATGTGGGCGGTGGAGGTCCTGTCGAGTGTGCATCATACTATATCAACCAGGATCAGTGATCTGACAATTAAAAGACTGAGGGTGGGTACCTCATATTTAAGCGTATAAAATTCACCTCTACCCGGCCTCAAATTCTGCAACTTCTTTACTGTCGGTACTCTCCGCGGGTCTCTGATAAGAGGAGGCTGTTCACCGTCGATAACTTCACCACCATATCTGTATATCAACTCCTTCCCTTTGCTTTTGCCCTTGATCCTAGGCTCGCCCTCAATATTCACCAGGCGAATTTTCTCCGTCAGTTGACGGAATCTCCCGTCTCTGTCCTTCTCGATCAATGGATCGAATAGGACTTTGAAATCCTTCGTTTCCGGAGAAAAATCTGCACTGGAGGGTGGCCATGGCAGCGGAGAGGGAAGTGAATAAAGTTTTGGAGGTGACGGAGATCGAGGTGGTGGAGGCGGAGGTGGGCTTGGAGTTGGTATTGGAGGCGGTGGGGGTGGCGACGTCGACACAGCGTCCAAAGGCGGTGGCGGTGGTTCTGATGGAGAAGGGGAGGGAGAACGAGGCGGTAGTTCGGGAGGCGTAGATGGTGATCTTAGAATATCGTTTGGCTTGAATGACTTTAAAAATGCAATCGGAGGTATATGGTGGTTGAGAGGTAGAGAAGGCAAAGGCGGTGGATCAGATGTGGGAGCAGGTGGTGGTGGTAATGGGGGAGGTGCGGAAGATGGGGGACAGGGCAGGGAGGACGATGATGGTAATGGCGGTGGGACAGAAGAGGGTGGTGGGGGCGGTGGCGACGAGGATGAAGATGGAACTGACGAAGACGGCAACGGTGGGGGTTGAGAAAGAGGAGGAGGGGGTTCAGAAGGCTTGTCTTGCGCATTTAGGTTCGATGTGCTGGTAGGCGAATGTGATACCTAGAACACGAAATGTCAGAAAAGTGCACACATCGGAGAACTACCTCAATTTAATTCACTGCATTTGGATTTACAGCCCTAAATCCTCCACTATAATCAACCTGTTTGCCCTTGAGCGAGCTGGGTATCGTGGCGACGTTGTGGCCATTAAGACCATTAACTAGGTGCTTTGGTTTTGAGGATCCGACGTTCGAAAGACTCCTGGGCCCTGTGGGAGGGGTTGTTCCTATCTTCGAAGACGCAGAAGGTTGTGAGCTCGATGTTGAAGCAGACGACGAAGACGAAGTCGCGGCGCCTGAAATGGTCAACGAGTTCAACAACGCTCGGGGTGCCCTTGGCGGGGCTCTTCCAGACATACAGTACAGCGTTCCAGTTTATGATACGCCCAGCAGAGTGTAGTTGTGGAAAAAATAACGCGAGAGAGAGAGAAAAAAAGTCTTGGGACCTTTCAAACGGCAGATCGCCGCCGCCTTCGTGGTCGAAGACAAACCCAAATCTGATCACAACCTTGAACCCACGGGGGACATTCTCATAATTCGAAATACGCCCTATATTGCGCGTACCCAGACTTTGAGTGGATATACTGTAGCCTTACATTATGTTCTACCAACTCTCAATCCCATTTTTCACTAATGCCTCAACCAGACACCATACCAACAAGGTCGCAGCAAAGTAGAGTGCTAGCAAATAGTCAAGCAAAAAGGAGTCGAAGTTGACGAGGCGTTGGCCGACTAGAACACGATCTAACATGAACGTACATGTTCAAGCCACCTCCGAGTCCGACGATATCGGCGCGGAGCATAACCCCCCAACGCCCTCTGCGGTTCCTGTTCCGTTTTCCTACACCTCTAGTAATGACGGTACAAACGAAAATCTTCTGATCCTACTCCACGGTTTAGGTATAGTGACCTGCACAGCTGATGGATGACAGTTTCATATAGATCTTTCTCTCCAGGTGACACGCATGTACCCTTTGCGAAACTCGGGAAGCAGCTGAATCTCCCTCAAACGGCGACCCTCGCTCTTCGTGCTCCTGACCAGTAGGTCCAACCTAACCTCAGGTCGATATCTTCAACTGAATGAATGACCAAATTAGGATCCCGTATCTATATGAAGCCGCATATCAGTGGTACGAATCCTTCGATCCCCTAGGGGATCTCCTCACGAATCCAAATCCCACTACGGCTCTGGAAGTGCTTTCCAAAGTCATTCAGCATCTCATTACAGACTGTCAGTGGTCCCCTCAGAAGATCCATCTCTTCGGGTTCGGGCAGGGCGGATCGCTAGTGGCAGAATTCGCTCTTCTACGCTGGAAAGAACAGATCACGAAACATCCTGACTCGTTTTCCTCTCCGTTGGGCTCGGTCATTTCCATTAGCGGCCCTCTCTTATCGTACCCAACGGTGAAAAACAAGTGTCCGACACCGCTCTTCGTCTTTCATCGGTCTCCCCCGGCAGAATCGGCCTTATCGTCTAACGCAATAACTAGTTTTAAAAAAGGGTTCGGTCATTTGAAGGTGGCGAAACGAGCCGGAGAGGGGATGCCGAATTCAAGAGAGGATTGGGAGCCTATCATGAAATTCTGGAGCGAGAACCTCTCCAGGAAGCAGATGAGCGGTTTGTTCCAAGTTATGAGCGGTACTACAGGCTGAGTTACAATACGGTGCAAGACGTTCCGTGTCTTCCTGTAGATTTTGCTATCGAGTTTGTTATCCAATTCACTGTGGCCCCCCACCCAGATGGTCCCCAATATTTGCAAATTCACTATCAACTCACTCAGGAACGGTCAATGGGACTAAGATGCTACGCTATCTCATTCACACATCGAAAAAGCTAACCTGGAGGAGATTAAACTTAAAGCTTAAAGGACCATATCTAAGGGAGTCTTCAAGAACTTACGGATCTATCTGTTATGTCATCAAGCAGGAGACAATTCAATGCATAGGAACGGGAACTTTACAGCAAGTCGATCCAAAGGGGTTTTGGTCGTGTTTCTGCGAAGTCCAACTGTATGAACACACGCAGTGAAGACGGGAGGAACTCATCCGGATGCTTGCAGGTCAATTCAAACCTAACGGATTCCCGAAGACACTCACGTACGACGATGCCATTATCTCGTTGCTATGGGGTGTTAAACGGCTCGCTGTTACAGCATGGAATGCACGGCCCACACCGGCCTATTATGCCTATTAGGTAGAGCGCTATTTTCGACTGAATGAGTCTGTGCAAGAAGAGGGTCGTTGTCCGATGTCACGATCTGCCTCACCGTTTGTTACCGTCAACACATAAGCTTCTCCGAAAGTGAAGTTTTCTTGAGTGCAGCGTGGCAGCCGCGAAGAGCGTGAATTCAAGGCAACGAAACTGAGAAACTCTGGCGTCGGCTCCCGAAATCGATAACATTCATCGGAACGATGAGCGATAATTTCGACATAATTGGTGCCGAAACAGTTACAAACTGCCCCCATTATTAAATCCACCCCCTTGATCTCGTGCGAGGCGTAACAGAGTGTGCCCGGCCACGTCCATCATATTCTTAAAGCCGGCTGCGAATTGGTTAAAGGAAAAGAAGATCAGATTATGAAGTGTCACGACGACGGAGCGTGCAGGAACCGTAATAAAACCACCTCCTGATGGAAACACATTCTCCGTATCGATGAATGCACCGCCTTGAGGAATAGTGATGCAATTCGATAAGGATCCAGCAACAGATCCTCGTTTTCGTTTCATACGGTTAGACAAACGTTCCTCCAATTGCGCGACAATGGAGCTTTCCTGCAAACCGGGGGCATCCTTTTCAATTGCTGGCAAGCTCAGCTCTAAAAACTGTGTTATCGAAGACACAGAGACTAGAGAGAGAGACTTTCAATTCAAATGATCACCATGCTTTTCAAATATCCCGACGAGAGCTGCGCGGAAAGAACACGAGGAAGATGAATAAACGGAAGCATTTTCAACGACAATGGGGACAGTCAGATGCGCCTACCACGTGTCGCGACTTTCCCTTTAAAATTTCGATCTGTATATTCAACTGGTCTCTGCGGCTTGCCTTTGGCTGACATATACATGGAGTTGCGTGGAACAGTATATAAAGCAAACCCCTCTGCATTCTCGATCATGGCCCTCGCTCGACGTGATCGATGTTTGTTCGAGAATATCGGTTCATTGCTACTATATACTGGAAAACCACTCTACGCGACATGCTACTGATAATCGTCGCACTACTAAACCCTATGTCAATCTCAATACCCCTCGGGTACGTTTTCCACAAGCTATTGTGCGATATCGATTCCAATCGTCGTTTCACAGCCTATGGACCTGGCGAGTATGTCTCGAACTATAACGAACGGGTTAACATCGGATTCGTGATCAGCACAACAAAACTTACCATCTGTCAAAACATCAAGACGGGTTCGATCACGGGGTCGGTTACGGGTTGTGAGGCTTTGGGGAGGAACCAGTTGCTTCAACATCTGGATGTATTCGTCAATAAGACGTCTCCGCTGCCTCTCGACCTCTTTCCTGGTTGTCACGACGCGAGAATTCCCCTCCTTCGCAATTCCAGCCGCTTCTGGTGGGTTTCCTCCATTCAAGTGAGTTATCGCTGCAGATATCATTAACTATTGATCCCGCTACAGGCGTGTGGTGTTAACACGTACCGTCTTCCAAAACAAGAGCATGTTCCCGGCGTGGTGTGTCATAGTGAGGATTGTATGGCACGAGCATGTCATGGATTTGCTTATAGCATTCCTTCTCTGCAGCAGTCCTTTTCGAGTCCTTGACACATTTAATACACACTGGGCACCCCAAAACAGGTGCACTTGACTATCGCCGAAGCGCAATGATTTTAGAAAGGCAGATCCAAACACAGTAAAAAGTTACTTACTGTGTGTGCGTGTTTACCTTCTAAAATTATTTGAGATTCGGCGTATGCCAAATTTCCGGTTTGTACCCCGGAAGGTATGATGCCCGGCGTCAAGTTGTCGGGTGGGTTGGTATCTGTTACCATCTCAGTGAATGGCAGATGGTATTGATTGTCTGGGACTAGATTGTGATTATCGATGTGTGATGCATGAGCCAGCGAGTCGCTCATCGCACCTGTAGTCTGTTGATAGATTTCCTCCACATCACGTTTAGATTTTCGAAGCTGTTTAGGCCGCTTCTTGCCCTCCACCTCATAAGGTTTAGGGTAGCGGCGTCGGCGTGGAGAATTCGAGGGGCCAGCACCGACTTTTCCCCCCACTTTGGTCGGTCTGATCTGACCCGAGGATTTCAGCCAAGTATTGACGCGGTCGCTCGAGTCTAAAATAGCACATCGAGCGTACCCTTCTGGATCGAACGTGATAGGTTGTACCGTTTCTATTGGATCATCATGAAGGATGCCAAAGTTGAGAAAACATATAAAGCTTACCATTTGATATCCTGACCGTTGCGTCAAGGAATGGTGGGAAGGTAGGCGAGTGCTTCACGTAACTGATGGATGGATGGTCAGGATAGGTGTGGTCAGTCCAGATGTTCGGATCGTAGATGGAACCGTCGATACAGGGAGCGCCAAATTGGTTAGCACCTAGAAACGTATGCGGGTTTGTTTCAGGGGTCGAGGGTGGGGACGATGATGTGTGTGACTCGATTGTCAACTCCGGTGGGGTCGACGATTCGGAAGGGGTATGTCGACCATGATGAGCTTCGAAAAAGAGTTGACCGTCTTGGTGGACCTGCGCCGTGTATGGGGTTTGCGGCCAGGGAAGATATTCTACTAAGAAGCTTGGATTAACGGACACAGAGCTTTGAGTAGGCTACATACCTGACAGGTCCTGGCAACTTTGATAGTTCGGGTAAGGGAGATACGATGCGTGGGGGGTAGCGTTCGAAGATATGTCAGTTGTAGATATGTTGTTAGTCCCTTGGAGAATGTAGTGCGGATCTTGTTCATACAACGGAAAGTCTGCAAACCACAAGGTCAACTTTTAGAGACCTAGAATAAACAATATTTCGTACCGGTTATCACTTGAGGATTGGTTTTCATGTACAAGGCTGTGTAAGGGGAGGTTTCGGAGGGGAAGGATTGATCTGAATTACAGCGAATTTAGTTCATAGGTCATAACACGGCAATGTTCCGGGCGTACTGGTGAGGTAACCTTGTAGAGATGGCGAGGTGGGAGCGACGGTCGTGTAAGGGGCAGGGTGTTGCGCTATTTGAAAAATTAGTTATCGTTGTAAATATAAAATGAGCACAGGGTTGCTTACAGTTAATGCTTTGTACTTTGTGTAGATCGTCATTTATAAATACCTGCGCATGTTCGTTCATGCGTGGGGAGAGCTGTGGTCCAGCGTCGACCTGGACCTCATATAACTGCGCGGGATAGAGGCCAGGGTCGTATGGATCGACGCCAACGGGCAGCCGGGTGTATATGGCCTCTTGGTAGATATCTCCACTGCTGATATGGAGTCAAAACGAGTGGCACAGGCAAGAACTCAGTCGACGTACGATGTATCTGCAATGGCCATGTAATCGTACGCCGCTTCACCATCCCCTACAAACCATTGGGGGCCAGGAAGGTTCGAGTTTTCGTAGGGTGGCTCAGTGGCTACCGACGAATATGCGGTCCAGGGATGGATGGCTTCAATCAAGTTATGTTCGAGTGGGAAGGTAGAATAGAACGACATCGTAGAGGACAGAGGGAGACGGAGGCTGGAGAGAGACAAGCGGGGCAAAAAGCTAGAGTCTGTGCGTGCGCTAAGAGGGTGGGAGGAAAGGATTTGCCTTGATCTTCGGATTAAATAAGGTGCCTCAAAATTCCAAGCGACCGTTACATCAGAACCCCATAGTTGTTACACCAGAGCAAGGGTTCTGATCTCTACTTGATCTGGTACGTCGAGAACGAGGTCTACACGTTTTTCTATCCGCTAAGCCATTAACGTCTAATCAGGGTACTTCCACGGTGCTTTGACCTGTATTCCGGCTGTTCAAAGGGAGACGTAGACGTCCGGCACCGGGGGGGCTGTGGCATTCAGGCCATGCACACCACCGAAATGAGCCACAGGAATAATGCGGAATTTACCATGAGTTGACCGGCCGGTCTTCGTGGTCGTGCTTCTGTGGTGCGTTTGACAAACGGATATGGGCGGTGAGGCTAGATTTGAAAGGAAGGGAAGCACTCACATCCTTTGTGCATTGGCCGGCGCTCCATAACGACTACTAGATGCCTTTGTTCAGAATAACAATTGAGACCCGATTAGGTTCTCCAAATTAAATGCAGTGTATTCCCTCTGGCAAAATAGGATAGGTAATTGGAGGGTTTGCGAATTGCATTGTTATTATAGTTCGGACATTTGCTATATTTGTTTCTATTAGTAGTCACAGGGTACGTAGAGAAGGTGGCGCACAATGACTGCTTTCAACCACGGTGATGTGAACAGTCTACAGAGCACTTCGTATGTCAAAAAGATCCATTCTAGTACAGACTGAATGGATTCAAGAACAGGCGCTGCAAAGATCAGCCCAAACTGCTGACGAAGTCCAAATGAAGTCTAAAACTGAATCAGACTGATCCTGGCAAGGCTGCACGTGCCTTTCATATGTCTATTCCCACGACAGCTCATACTTCTCGAGATGCTCAGCTGGTACTAATGACTCCAGTGTACTCTTACAATACATTTATCGTTCGACACTAAGCTGTTACCGACATCGACTCTCTATTCTAGGATACCCTGCCGTTCAGGGCCGCCCCCTATACACTGTACACGATCCACGCCATTGCCTCCCTTGAACCGCAAGGCCTACTTTTTTTCATTTCTCTGTGTGTGCTTGTTTATGACAGCGGTGTCCTCAATAATTCCTGAAACGCCGTTAACACGGGATTCACGCGCCAATAAAGCATCGAGTCATCACTTTTCGGAAGCAATTCATGAGGCTAGGCACGACTCCTTCATGTCGACCTGCGGTACGACGACATTTCGCCATTGACCCGCATTGATCACCTACAATTCGACTTCTGACATTCAAGGTCGAAACACGCTGTTACTTCAACTCGTTCCTCATCAACCCAAGGCAACATATCGAAACAATTTACGGGGCCCAAAATCCTTAGATGCCCTTCGCTCAAACCAAGCTGCAGAAGTAAAGAGTTGATGCACAGAACCTTCCGCTCTTTGATGTCATCACTCCCTAGTCTCGTCCACGACCGAGTCCCGCTTATTCCTGTCCCTAATCCGCTTTGGCTTTTCTGATTTATGACTGACACTCGGAGTGGTACGCTTTATATCACCTCAAGTGGCCGCGACTCCCTCATTCTTCGCGGAAGGATCGTGCCTCCTTTCTGTGAACGATGCGAGAACTTGAAGGAGCGGTAGACTCGATGACCGGCGAAAGGGATGATCGATGATCGATCAGATCAGATAATTTTCACTGTACGATTACGCGCCATGACTTGTTGCTGGTATCCCTGGGCACAGCACCAATCAAGAATCCGACATTACATATTCCCCCGTAGAAGATGGAAAAAAGCTCGTGATTCTTGTCGCGCTAAGCAACCCGCGATCCGGTACTACTAATCAGATAAAAGTGGTAGGATTTGATATCTTGGCGAGTTACATCATTTTATATCCCTGAATGTGATCTCAGCTGAATTTTGTTGGCTTCATACAGGTGTTATAGTTTTGCCCAGGATTTTTAGAATTCAAGCGTTGCCTCTCTTTTCAGGCACCACCAATCCTATAGATTTTTTTTCTTCGTCAGAAGCTTGAGGACCGAAATTTCTTCGGGATAGTCTACCCCAGATAAACTCCAAAGGAACGCTGCAAGAATCATACACGACGACCACATCACTCAAGCGCTGTAGTAAATCCCTCCCCGCCCCTCACACTTGCTCATGAATGATTCAGTCCATTCAAATACGGAGACCCGTGCGCCTTGTCATTATTCTCAAATACGCCACGGTACCACGCCCATTCTCAACGCGGTCTCGTTATCAGCCTCCTAATAGAGCATAGATGTAGGGTATCCCACTTGTTTGTGTTATCTCCAGGCGCAGAGCTGAGAAGCAAAATGGTCCCCCGAAGTCACTATGCTAAATATTTATTTATTTTTCCTTTGTATTTTCATTTTTGGTTGATTATCATCTACACAGTCTTGCATGGCTTAGCTTTGGGCACATCCAATAACGGGGAAATCGTATAGACAAGATCGATGGATAAATCACACACGAAGTGAAAAGGCTGCTAATAATATTGGGGTGACTAGTGAAGCCTTTCGAGTCGAGACAAATTTGAATTCAACTATTGGTGGAGCACAAATTAACTTCCAAGCCGTGCAGACAGGATGTACATTACAAGTATACTATGGCACAAGAAAAGGTCGAAACAAAATAAATAATCGCAGAGCAAACAGAAAGCAGTGTCCATTATTATTAAGTCCATTTTCTACTCTTGTAGGCCAAATCTCCAAAGGGAAACATAGGGTAGAATCAAACAAACATCGCAGTATCAAGTCCCTCGGAAAAATCGAGTATTACAATCTTTTGATCATGTGAGGTACTAGAGTAAAATATGAGTAAGAGAAAGTAAGGGCGAGCAAATAGAACATCACACACCTAACTATCCTCCTCACGTCAAACTTCACGTCAAATATATGACTGACGTGAGTGTTCTTGAATTCCCTCACCATCTTGCCTGTATTCAGATCCCACACCTTGACCGTCTTATCGTAGCTTGCGCTGACCAATCTGCCGGTAGTAGGATCAAAAGAAAGTGCCCGCACCAGGAGATCGTGTCCAGTCAAGGTTTGGAGGCATTCGCCCTTAGATGCAGACCATACCTTGATCTTGCAATCGTTTGATCCCGACACGATCAGGTCATCCTACCCGAAAAGTTAGCATTCTGCTGCAACAAACGGAGAAGTGACTACTAACTTTGAATTCTATACATGCCAATCCTCTGTCATGTCCTTCAAACGTTCTCAGTTTCGCACCGCTCTTGATATCCCACATCATCATCTTCCCATCTCCACTCGCGCTAACAACCTTACCAGCTTGCAATCCCACAGCATTTACAGGCCCTTGGTGGCCTCGGAGAGTCGTGTGTAGCTCAAAGGTCGTCCTGTTCCAGACCCTGATAAGCGTGTCCTTCGAACTATCACATGATGAGCTCGTATGACACAGACAGTCAGCGAAAAGAACTTACCAGCTGACAATGTAGTCATTGTCTATCCGCAAGTCCAGAACTCCGCCAGTGTGTCCATTCAAGACAGCTTTGACTTCAGCCTTGGATCCCCCGGCGTACAAATCCCAGACCATGACAGAGTAGTCACTGCTACCAGTAACCATGAATCCGTGGGCGTCCGGATCAGTGGCATCCCACTCCTTGTCAAACTTGAGACACAGGACACTCCCCGCATGTCCTCTGAATGACGCAATAAATCTTCCCGTCTCTAGAGACCATACTTTGACTGTCCGGTCTCGAGATCCAGTAACGATCCGCTTTGAGTCAAACTCCAGACAATAAACGCTATCGGAGTGGCCAGCAATCCTAGTAATTGTGGCTTCGCCCGTCACCCAACGATTATCGAGTTCAAGCCTGGATTTGTGCAGGGAACGCCAATCCAGGCAGAGGGGAGCGTATCGAGTCGGAGCCACTTGTGCAGACACACAGTTGGAAGCAGCAGACAATCTTCGTTTAGATTTGCCATTCGACGTGGATTTAATTTTACTAAAATCGATGTTCCACCCGTCCCTTCTGTAGAATAATTCTCGCCAAACAGCGTTATCTTCCGCAAATGCGCGCCAAGTCCTGGAAACGCTCAAACAAGCAATAATGGAAGACTGGTCAAGAAACCTCAAAAGGTATATAGATAGTTCTGGTGGTAGTCGTGCAAGGATGTCTTGTAACCAAAACTTTGAGAGATCATGCAAGGCGTTTTGAAATAACGTGCGTACCAGTGCCGGTTACAGCAGCAATGTCTATAAAGCAAGCTTCATCGTCTACGAGTTCACCCTCCTCGCCGTCCAAGGGTAGATCATCGAATGACATGGTATATCTTGCTTTGCCTTTGCTCTTCTTACCGGGGGATGACAAAACACCCCAGATGCGGGGTAAGATACCTTTCGGAGACCTTAGCGAATTGTTGCGTGAAAATTGGAGAGTGGCAGTCTGAGATCTGCGCGAACCATGAGGGAAAAAGGAACATGAAGGCGTGGATAACGTGGAGAATTCGATAGAGGGCGAAGGAGGTCTTGTCACTGCGAGAGATGGTGGTACGGCGGTAAAAGATCCGTCAATGACATCCAAGTCGAAATCCGGGACAGGAGGAAGGTCAGAAGTTGTCAGGAAAGGCGAACCAAGGACGGTGTTCAAGAACTTGCTGAAAGGCGGAGTGTCGGCCTGGACCTCCGTCTGTGACTGGCGTAGAATAGAACGTCTAGTTCTGGGTGTGAAGGGCGACGTCGACGCAAACATCGGTGCCGAGTCCATGATAAACAACGAGCAGACGACCAGATGAACCGTTATACGCGCCGGCTCCGACAAGTGGTCGCCAATCGAACCGGATACCACAATTCCTTCCGGTCACACTTTTCAACTCTGTCACCTACGTTCATGTTCGAGACCATCCTGCTCTCAACACTCATGGATCGTTTGAGGCTACTTCGAGGTCACAGTGAAATAGGTTGAAGGTTTCGTTTAAATGTGCCAGTTTTTTCTGAATTGCCTCACGATATACTCATGTTCATGGACGAGCAGGACGACACGACTTTTCTTTTCATAAACAATTCGCTGATACTCCTTGCCACTTCACGTAACCCCTCCAAATGATCCGATCTGCAAAATCCACACCAAACCTTCTGACCATAGTACCACTACGGCTTCGACATAAATCCCTTCAGCAAGCCGTCGGAATGCGTTCCGAAGGCGATCAGTAAGTGATTAATTTGCATCATCATCGCCACAACCTTGAGACCCACTGCTGGATCAAAGTCACCTAGAAACAAGATCCTTACTTGTGTACCATATGGCAAAACCGGCGATTGATGTAGACCGGGTGGATGTACTCGATATCTGGGGGGAGAGTTCGGCGTACTGTACCTGAAGATTGGACGAGTATGTATCACATAGCCAATCATTGTGAAAGCGAGTTCTGTTGCATATATGTATTTCCATTCCAAAGCAGCGTAGAAGAGTTTATGACCGACCGTGTTGACGCTTAAGCATGAGAAAGGTCTACGATTTCGAACAATCCAAACGTTGCCGACAACCTTCAAATGCCAGACATTCCCGTTGGCGCGCAGATCTTCGATGTCGTATTTCACCCTCACCAATCACTTGTATACACTGGGCTTTTAACTGGAGAAGTAAAAGCGTTCGGATACGATGAACAAGGTCAACACCAGCACCAGTTTACCTTGAAGCCCTCAAAAAAGTCTTGTCGAGGGCTGGCCATCGAGGAGGATGGAAGCATGCTATGGGCTGTAGGGAAAGCGAAAGCTTTACAGTATGTTTTCACCTAGTCCGCTAGATGACATATTTTTACCAAAGTACCCGTTTCGTGATCAGGTCAATCGACACTGGGACAGGAAACATTGTTGAGACACGTCAAGATGCGCATGAGTGAGTATACCGATGTTTCCAAGTGCGTATAACAGTGATTAATGTGGGCAGGACTTGGAAAGATCGCCAATTAATCGTGTCCGATACATCGCACCTCACTTATTGGCAACTGGCGATGATGACGGTGTAGTAAAGGTACTTGAAATATTACTCTTTGAATACCTAATTGCATCTTAAAAGCTTTGGGATCCTCGAAAACCTGATCCGACAAGAACTTACAACCACCACGTCGATTTCATCTCTGATTTCCTATGGTTGAGCGATAAGAAACATCTCGTAGTGACTAGGTTTGCCATTCTATCTCCGCCTTCCGATATTCGTTCACCAAAGTGCGTAGCGGAGACGGGACACTCTCAGTGCTGGACGTTAGATCCAGCAAAACAACTCCATTCGCTCAATCAGAAGACCAAGAAGACGAGCTCCTTTCTATCGTATCTATCAAAGAGTACACAAAGAACATCTTTTCTGCTGAAGTTATCTTCTAATCTCTGCAAATTTACAGAGGTACAAAAGTGGCTGTTGGCACTCAACTGGGCATTCTATCCATCTTTAACCGCAAAAGCGGGTGGGGAGACTGCGTTGATCGCGTTCCTGGGTACGTACCCCCACTCGAATATCATTCATGTCTCTCACATTGTGCTCCTCTGTTTGTTTATTAAAATCTACAGCCATCCGCATTCGATAGATGCGCTATGCGGACTACCTTCCTCCTACCCATCTTCTCAGTCGACGATTCTTACAGGGTCTTCAGATGGCTTTGTTCGCGCTGTCCAATTGTTGCCTACGAAACTTCTAGGTATCGTCGTTGACCACGGACAGTTTCCGGTTGAGAGGATCGTAGTTGATCGTGGTGGCGAAGGACGATGGATTGGTAGTGCAGGCCATGAAGAGGTCCTCAAATTGACCGATTTAAAGGATGTGTTTGAGGATGACGATGACGAAGAGGATGAGGACGATAAAGAACAAAATGTGAGTGATAATGCCGCAGAGGAGGGCGAGGAGAAAGCCGCCTCAGATGCCGGTGATGAACCCGATGAAGACGACAGCGACGGCGAAGAGGAAAAAGAGTCCAAGATGAAAAGAAAGCGCAAGAAGGATAAAGACCCTTTGTCAAGGAAGAAGGGGAAGAAAGGTCGTAATGAGATGGCCACCGATCCATCTTTCTTCTCTGAACTATAACGTTCTCACTGCATATTTGATGAAATTGTCTAACGGTATACAACCAGTACATTAGATATTAGTAGAAGGGCTTGTTATACACTTTCGTTCGCGTCGACATATTCCTCAATCACTCTTTTCACCAGCTCCACTTCTGGTGCAGGTACATCTATAACTCGTTTTTCTTTATCAAGCAGCCCTCTGAACTCTTCGGGCAAAACGTCTCGCTCGAAATCGAAACTTGAATGTGAATGAAGAGCCTGAGCGACTGCCTCGGAGAATTTTGCGGGGTGCGCAGTGGACAATGCGACCTGGATGGTAGACGAGGATGGGGATGTTTGACCAGCAATGATACGAGCAGCAGCTAATCCAACTGCCGTATGAGGGTCTGCTACGTAAGAGGGCTGCGCTTCGAAATAGAATCGAATAGTGTCCAAGGTCTAATTCAAAGTGTGAGAACGGCAATCTGATTCCTGAGGATCAAAGAACAGAACCTGTTCATCGGATATTCGCTCCGCAGTGAAATCACTTCTTGCCAGTTCAAGGACTTGCAAGGGAACTTCAACCCGACCATCACTTTTCACCTTCTTCATCCAGCCATCGACGATCTGGGATGCTGTACGTACTTTACCTTCTCCTGCGGGGCTAGGATCAACATCATAGGCTAAATACCACAGCAGGCGTTCAAAGTTACTCGAAACCAGGATATCCATGGCAGGACTAAGAGTCTCCTTGACAACCGCCGTTGCCTGTTTTCCATCTGAAGCTCCATTAACAGGCTCAGTAGCGCCTTGTCCATTAGTAGCTGAGGAAGAGTCCATCTTCTCGTACCTCCCAGTCTTCCAGAATCGGGCTAGGATATCATTCGCGTTCGTGGAAATGGTCAGTTTGCCCATGGGAAGACCCATGCGTTTGGCATAGAACCCAGCAAGAACATCTCCGAAATTTCCAGTCGGGACCACGTAATGGATCTCTACACCTGGTAATTCCGATTGAACGTGGAAGAAGGAAAGGAAGTAGTAGACAGTCTGGGCGAGAATTCTAGCCCAGTTGATAGAATTGACGGCTCCCAATTTATGCTTGTCATTGAACTCGCGATCTCCGAAAAGAGATTTCACAATGTCCTTCAGTCAAGCGTGAATGGATTGACTTGCTAATACCACCATGTATTTACCTGGCAATCATCAAACGTGCCTTTGACGGCGATGTTGTGAACATTGGGGTCCGTAATTGTGGTCATTTGAGCTTCTTGAATAGGAGAAACGCGACCTTTTGGATGGAGGATGAAGATGGAGATATTTTCTTTATTGCGAAGACCATATATTGCCGCACTGCGTTGCACTCTGTGGGTGAATTGATGCATTACACAGGTATAAAGACATACCTGCCGGTGTCACCGCTGGTAGCCCCTACAACAGTCAAACGCTCCTTCCTCTCTCCTACGGATTTACGTGCATTTCGTCTGGCGAGGAAAAATTCGAACAGATTTCCAAGAAGCTGCAGCGCAACGTCCTTGAATGCAAACGTAGGTCCATGGAAAAGCTCAAGAACGAAAAGTCGGTCGTTAAGTTTCTTCAAAGGGGTGATATCCGGATGGCGGAAAGTTTTGTACGATTTTTCGACCAACTTGCGTAGATCGGATTTCGTGATCTCGTTTTCGGAGATGTATAATGATAAAATTTCGACCGACAAGTCGATGAATGAATGGGACTTCCAATTTGTTTGCCAGTTCTCTGGTAGAGATGGGATGCATTCTGGGATGTATAGACCTCCGTTTGGGGCCAAACCAGTCAAGACCGTCTGTGCGTGGACATTAGACCATTGTTTCCAATCCAGAAGCGATGAATATGAACCTCCTCAAAGGAAAGCCTTTCAGAGCCTCCACGGGTCGACAGGTACTTCATAGTTGATATGATGCTGAGAAGAGATGGCGAGGGAGAAGGTGGAGTCAGGGTCAGAGATATAGACGCAACGCAGAGACGAACGTTCAAGGTGAACGTTCCTGGTGAGGAAAACGAGGAACTCGGAGGCCAGATGCATTACTGAGATCTTGCAATAAGCATATATACTTACTCATTAACTTCAGTGGAACGAGTGAAAAAATGAGAAAATCAATCCCGTGCGGCAGATCCGCTTGTTCAGTGGAGAAACTTTCCATATGAGGACTATAATACTTGGTACTTCAAGTTAAATCGTCCCTCTTCCACTGGTCATCAAATCTCAGAGAGCATCATGTCCAACACAAACGATCCCAGAGATTCGACCCTTGAAACCAGAGTAACTTTTCCCAAGTCGTGGCGCCTAGAGGAGTCTGGTTCGTGCCTAACGAAACTCGTCGGTGGAGCTCTAATTGACGACATTCAGATGCGTTGGGCTCATCCAACATGTTTTTGTCGGGCCTTATTATAATGACGCGGAATAGGTACGTTCATCAGACATAGTCGACATGGAGACCCTTTCTCATTTCAGTTGGACAGGCTGTTGGCGTGGCCGGCTCTCTTCGTCGGGATCACTAGTTACATTAACCAACACCCATTGCGAACAAAAGACGGTGGTAATGGTTCTAACAGTATCTTGTAAGTCATTTCTTTGCACTACGTGTTCATTTATGATGAATAAATGTTCTTATAGTTTGGCCATATTTGCACTCATGGCTTCCTACATGCCAATGTTCCTTATTAGCGTCCCAAAAAAGACCCAGGTGCCTCTACCTACTAGTACATAGGTGCGTTTGGCGCATTGCGACCCTTATTTCCCTCATTATTAGTTATACATAGGTCATGGATATCCCTGTTGTACAGCGCCATGCGGTGATACTTCATCCAGTTCCTGCACAACACGCACAAATAATATGGTCACAAGGTTGTCTGACATTGTGGCTTCACTGTTGAGGCTTTGTCTTCACTCAACGTTAGGTCGAGAAATACGAAGGTGCCGTGAAGTGGTAGAGACGCTCTGCAACTTCTGATTAAGTTAGGACTGTCAGTGTGATAAACAAAGCTAAAGAGAGGATGACTCCTCCTGCAATAGCTGCGATTCGACAACGCGAAGTCCACACTTTCAATTCAGTGCTGTCGCCTGGCTTCTTCAGCTGCACTGTGATCGAACCAGGTGCTGACAAGGTGCTGGACGACGTTGTGAAGCTCGACGAGGGATGTGGAAAAATCATGTTCTTGAAACTCTTCATGCATCCTCCATTCTCTTCGATTCCCGTCAGCTCTTCTGTTGCTTCGTCCTTCACTGTGATCTGTTTTTCTGAATCTTCTCCTGCTTTCTGCGACAACATCCAGCCTCCTATGAGCCAACACCACGGTGCCACAAATCCTAACCAAAACAGGAGGCGTGCTTGTCTCGTATGGTTTGTCTCACCTCCGGATTTTCTTTGGACAAGCTCATCCGGATCGTTCCTTGTGGTTAAAATTCCTCTCGTCCACCTCTTCATTATCATCGAATCCTCCTCTCTTATCGTGTTTTCCTTATGGCCCTCGTCTCCGAAGTCGATATTATTCTTAATGGCCGTTGAGGCAGTGGAACAGTCGCTTAAGGTGTTACGGGTTTTCTCCATATCCAAGCAAGCGTCAAACGAGATCCTGTCAGCCACAACACCTGTATCTTCAACCACGCCCTGGACCGGTGACATCTCTTCAGGAATGTGTACCACCAGATCTGCCGTGGAAGGTATATCATGGTCTTGTTTGGTGATAATTGCAGGTCCAGGTTCCGCTACTCCAGAACGAGCTGTCACGAAACTGCCTGTCCGATCTGATGATGCATCTTCGTATATGGCAGAGTATTTCTGTGGATGTTCCATGAAGCCAAATCTGTGCGATCTTAAAGAAGTAACGGACTGTGGCGTACACGACTGAGAGGATTGTGCGGACCGAGGTGAATTTTGCGGCGATGAGAGAAGTGATCCGTCGGCGTGAAAGTGAGGACGGAGGTTTAATGGCGGGAGTTTGGGTACTCCAGATGCTACTGGCCGTAGTGAACTTGTGGAGGTATGGCTGAGCGACCGTTTGAGGGACCGTTTGATGAACGCTTGGTGGTTCCCTTTCCCCATGACATATCAATTTGAAAGCCTCCTCCGCTATTTGTGCAGCTCACCTTGCGATCCAGAAGCAATGATACGTTCACGGAGAGATGATGGCGATGGCTGCGTGCACATAGGTGATGTCACAACGCGTACGTCGTCCTCGTCATGTGCAAGATCTACTGGCTCATAAATAGGTGATAATGGCTTTATGGGAGGAAGAGGCGGGCGGAGAGAATGGGTGCTTCTGGTGAGTTTCTGATGTTGGTATGGTGAAGGCGAAGAACAAACAGTCGGGACGCGGCGAAGGGCGGATGGCAGAGAGGCGGACCTGCCGAGCGTATGTGCTACCTCCGGCGCCTGCACCTCTGTGCGAGAAGGAGGGCACACGCTGGATGACGGAGTCTCTACGGAATGCGGGTGATCATATTCCGAGTCCTTAGACGTTGTACACGACGATTTAGACTCTGAATCAGATTCGATGGAGCACACACTCGAAAGTCTGTCATCGTCCTCGTAATCTGCGACTCGAGAGCCTCCAGCGGGAAAGACAATAGAAAAAAGGACATTAATCATCGCGAGAACGTTCCAGCGGAGGTAGTGTGAAAGAAAATAATGGTTAGTTTTATCTATCAATAGAGGGGGCCATGGTTATATCCTGGGCAACAGGAGGAAATGGCGAGTCCGGGTTCTTATTAGATTGTGTCGAGCAAATCCCTACCATGAGCTTTGAAAGGTCCGGAAACAGCCTGGTGTCAATGCAACTGTGATAATAGGATATATAAGCTCCGCAGATTCTCAAGAAGGGAGACATAGGTTCCGTCTTGCCGTTCATTCACTCACGATAAATTAAATGACACCCGAAGGAACACTATGTATACTGTATGCCTACCCCTCAGGGCAAAGCAGCAAGTTTGGGCTTGCGGTTCCAAACAGTCGGGATCTGAGTTTAGATCTCGTTGGATTCACCAGTAACCAGTTAGCGTTCGTGCGTGTGTGATAACATGCAGGAAACATGAGGCGATGTAGTATTGAGCAGATCACCCGAGTAAATGTACCTTCAATTTATCTCAACAACGGCGCAAATTGGATAATTTACGTATATTCCGGTCGCAAGACGATATAATGACTTGTCTGATCTCGTAACCTCCTCCTAACAAATGCCCTCCAACGCGGTTCACATCAGACAATCCGGAATAATCAAACGAAGACCCGATAACGAATAACCGGTTATGCGTGTTTCCGTTGTAATCCTTTGGGAAGTGCCTTGACCCAAGGGAGGAAATCACGACCTTGCATATAGGGACGAAGCACTTCAGGTATAACAAGTCCCTAGGTGGTGAATGCTTGTGATTAGTAAAGGTGTTTGGAAGGTACGGGTGGGGATGGAGAGAACAAAACCAGACATACGTCTGCAGTTTGATAATTCTCCACGATACAACATAATGCTCGTTCGGTAGCGCATAGCGTGCCATTCAACATGTGTACGTAGACCTTTCTCGCTTGGTCTTTGGTCTTGAGCCCGCAACGAACTTCTAGTCTTCTGCTTTCTGAAACGGGATAACAAACTTCAGTGCGCATGTTCGTCCATTGATGTGAACAGTATGACACTGACGGTAATCGGTGCAATTCGAACAAGAGACCAGCTCCTTGTGACCTCCTTGGAAGGGGAACCAAGCCTCAAGGTCGTATTTCTGCGATGACGCCAGATTCAAGGCGCTGGAAACGATTGCCATGAGCCGATAAGGGATCTTGAGAGACTGGTAGAACTCTTCCGAGGCCGCGACCATCGAATCGAACGTTTCCAAAGACTTTTCTGGTTCTGTTATGCAGAATTGCTCGATCTTTTCGAACTGGTGGACTCGGAAGATACCCCACATGTCACGACCTGCAGAGCCAGCCTCTTTCCTGAAACATGTCGAATAGCCAGCATATTTGATCGGGAGTTGTTCCTTGGGGCTTTCAAACCACTCGTCAGAGTGAAATGCAGAGATGGGCTGTTCAGAGGTTGCAATAAGGTATTTTTCGTCCTCTCCAATCACCTAATATATCTCGTAACATCAATCAAGTTGACATGTGTAATGGCGCATAATCGCTTGCCTTGTATAGTTCTTCATCAAATTGATCCAGTTGAGCGGTTTTGCTCATCACATCTTTGTTCATCATGAACGGAGGCTGTATTTTCCGATAGTTCTTTTTTCGGAGAAAATCAAGACCGTACGAAATCAAGGCTTGGTTGAGGTCTATGCCATCATTAGTCAGGAAATACCCCCGATGGCCAGCAATCTTTGCACCTGAATATATGCATCAGCATCAGTAAAACTTATACAGAATTAGTGAACCTAGTTACCCCGATCAAGGTCCATCGCATCTAATCGTAGCATGACTTCGTGGTGAGGCATAATGTTCGTCTTTTTCTCAAACAAGCCATTCGGACCGTCTGGGTGCCATGTCCGTAAGACTTTATTGTCATCCTACTCGAGAAATTCAGAGACGATGTCTCCAATGAACAAAGAAAAAAAAACTAAAAATGTGACTCACCTCTGTCGAACTGACTGGAACATCTTTTCCGACAATATTTCCAGCAGTAGAGGCTTTTTGCCTCATAGCGATCTCATACTCCTTCGTCTCTTTCCGCTTGGATTCCACCTGGGCATCTAGTTCTTTCTTTTTCGTAACAAGATCGTCTGCATTTTCTTTGGCCTGTGTCACTTCGATATGTCAAATCCCATGAATGTTTTAAAGCAGAAGGGACCTTCTTCTTTGCCGCGATCTCCTTCTGGACGGCGTTCACTTGTTTACTCAACCCGTTGGCTTCAAAGTCCACTATACAGATTTTTCGTCCAATAAGACACCAATTCCAACTTATGATTGAGATAAGGAGGCCACTCACTTTTGATCCATTCGGCGTACATGCCTTGGACTTCATCTACTATATCTGTAGAGAGACCGCGTTTTTTCTGGGATTCACGAATCTCCTGGGAGTTGCCACCCTTGGTGTCAATGAAATGAAGAATATCGAGAGTCATGATTTGGTGAATCCTACAGCTACAAGCTAATAGTGACCTTTCTTTTTATCTGACTCCTCACTTCCAAATCGGGCGATACAGATTCGACTCATCTCGACTCATGGCTTGTAATAGTTAGTATTTGTTCTATTAGAATATGAGTAGCAATTGCACTGGTTATACATATAACAGTTGCGGTTCCAGTCCATAAAGATTACACAGCATGATAAATAGCACGTAAACATAGCATCGACGAGTCACGGCAGAAATTAAAGGATTACTGTTCACTCAGCTCGAAATATGAACGAAACATCGACTCCTGTTTCAATGACGAACCCTCGATCACTGAATGGACATGTAGGAACAAGCGCGGGAATCGTCGAGTAAAGTAAGCCAGGTAGCCCTCGGGCATTGGGTTCAACTGCCTCCTCACGTTTTCAGGAAGGTCTTGATAATGGTGTTTCTTCAACAGAGATGAGTTATAAGGCGACGTAGGATGGCGATTTTACCGACCTTGTTTCTCAAAGCCCTCAGCAAGTCTTGCACAGAACGACCATCGTATTTCCTGAACTTGCCCAAATTTTCTAGGAAGGCTTTATCTAGCCGGGATCTCCAGTCGGGACCAACGACCCTAGATGCATCGGATTCCAGTGCTACTAGATCTCGCTCTCTTGGTTCCCGACACATGATCTCAAATCTGTCAGAGGCGTCCTGCAGAAAACCTAATCTCCGGTCTGCATCCCAAAAATATGGATGCAGAAGACAAGATGTGGTATTTGGTCTGCAGCGAGGGGAGCCTATTCAGTTTAGGACAGGAAAAGAAATCGAAGTTCCCACCTTTGAGAAGCTGCTGGATCAAGCATTTTGTGGATGAGGTCAACGGCTTCTGACCCTTCTTCGCCAAAATGCTCCAAGCCTTCCAGCAACTTGGCGTCCTTCAGAATATTGCTCTCGCGCTCGAATCGATCCCCAAACGGATGCCCCCCACCTGTCAACGAATAATAGAACAAGCAACCAAGCGCAAATATATCCACCGATCTGGTCAACTTAGTTGGCTTCGCTCCTGACGTAGTTGTAGCGTTACCATCTGCAGTGGAAACGCTTCCTCTTGACATCTGTGACGAATCTGAGTCATCCAACCTAACCTCTCCCCTCAAAATCTCTGGCGCTCTCCATCCTACAGTTCCGGCAGCCAGGGCTCCAAACGCAGTAGGCATGAAGCTAGTCTGATCCACCTCCAACTTTTTGCACAGGCCAAAATCGGAAATCAGCATTCTATGCCCACCACCATTTCCGGTACCCTTCTTGGCACTCGAAACCAATATATTCTGTGGCTTAATGTCCCTGTGAACAATTTTCAAGGCGTGTAAATGCCGGATACCAGAAGTAATCTGACGCAAGGCCCTTTTAGGTTCGAAAGTTATTGCAATGTCTTTGAAGTTGTCTGGTCGTTCGATAATATCAGCTAGCGAAGCTGGACACAGCTCGAGGGCGATATATAGGAAGTTTCCATGAGTTTCTTGATAGAAGTACCGAATAACGTTGGGATGATCATCAGATTCTTCTAGAATACTGACTTCACGAGAGGCAAGAGTCACAAAATCTTGTAACAGCCGCTTTACGGCCACCGCTCGACCTTGCAAGGAGCCACGAAAAACGACAGTCCCATGTGAACCAAAGCCTGCTCTATTGTTAATTAATAATGTTTAAGATTGGTATGAATACGCACCTAGAATTGTATCAGACACAACTAAACTTGTAGGCGCCGCTACGATCTTGGGCGTAGGTAACGAAGGAGTAATGAGGGCATCCTGGTGAGAATCTGGACCCTCTCCTGCAACATTTTCCTCATCATCGCGAGCATCTGAGTCAAGCTTATCGTTTGGGGCGACACCTTTCTTTCTCTTGCCTCTTCTTCTCCTGATGGGTTTTCGCTTACCAGGAGTATCGGCCATGTCTCCTTTATCGGAATCCTCACCAGGAAGGTCTTCGGCAGCAGAGGGAGGAGTGGGCTTCAATTCCGTTACGTTGGATGTCAATAGAGACTGGTTTTCCGGAGTAGGGATGTTAGCTACAGAAGTAGGAGTTTTTTCGACCTGGATATCGGATACAATAGCGTTGGACACGTTTGAGACTAGAGATCGGTCGGAAGACTGTCTTCCTGGTTTCTTCTTCATCACAAACCATCCAATAGCAAATAACAAAGCCACCAAGGACCATAAGGGCGTAGATAGCGCTTGTAATGGTTGTCCAAGTAATTCTATTACCGAAGGTCCAGAACCATTCCATCTTCTCCATGGTGACGTAACAGAAAGATTGGATATTTCATCTTGGATCTCCTCAATAGCTGGTAACATAGATTCAGCAATGACGGCTTCATCGGCTGGGACCAGTAGGGGGACGGAAGGCGTCCCATCAAGCTGATGATTAAATTTCGTTTGACTGTCAAGTTCCAATGTATGGATGCCAGTCATGCATCTCGGATCCAAAGCACCTCCATCACATAATTTGCGCAGTTTTCTGGCTTGGGTGATAGAGTCAAGGTCGGATGCTGAGGAGAGGGTTTCGGGCGCCTGGTCTATTGACATTCGGTCATTGACGCCGCCGAATGCCAAAAGAGGAAATCTATCCTGACTCATGGCAAAGAGTGAACCTGTCTCTTCAACCATGCCTACGTACGCTGATCCCAAGTTCGGAAATCGATTGAGCTTAGCAGCTGCGCCAAAGTCTACTAAAGGAAATACATCCTGTAATGGGGGGATAGGTTGAAGCAAGACAAATGGATGTTGTCTCGACGGGCTCTTCACGACATCTAAAACTGCGACACTTCGCAGAAAAATAATTGAAGCGTCCGAGATATATAAGCGCTTATTCGACTTACATTGGATTTGCAAACGGCAATGCCCACATGAACCTGGAATCGAGCTGGCTGGGGCGATCCCCATGTCCGATCCTGAAAGACATTATTCCCCCTTCGGCTGAGGGTTGTATGTAGAGATCGTCTGGAGTACGACGATAGAAGGCTTGCACAGCGTTGTCTTGATTATTGGGGCCATATGTAGAGAACGAGAGATTCTGAACGGGAGGTTTAGGTGAAGAAGGGGATAATCGAAGGGTATGAATGGATATATGATAATCTAGGGATGTCAAGGATTGTTAATGGCAATAACAGAACAAAAGAACTTACCAGTACGTCCAATGAAGACCTCAGTCGGTTTTTCTACCTTCGGTGGTTTAGACCCTTCCAACTCGTCCAAATCCAACTCATCTTCCGCATGCTTCAAGTCTTCAAAGGGATCTTCAAAGGGATCCCAAGGACACTCTGAGTTGATTGTCGCTTTCACCTTCCCAGTCTCCAGTTCCAACAACAAAAACGATGTCTCCTTTCTCCCTACAAAGATCTTTGGATTGTCACCTTCAGAATGTGTGTAGGGCGACATGTCTACAAGCTGCGGTAATGAAAATGGTAAACGCTGTAGAGGCCCCTTCGATGACGACATGACGAATATATCTCCTGACTGTGGTTCAATAACGTAAAATTCGCGAGGTATATCATCGTCTGCGTCTGTAAATTGAGCAGTAGCATGCTGTGTTCGCACGAGAGGACCAAGTGTGGATGGGATAGAAGTTGTGTCTGAGGAAGACATCGACCATAAAATTTCTCCGGACAACCTGTTCAGCGCATGTAGTTTCCCGTCGACCGATGCCAACAAAACGACATTTAGCATCTCCAAATCGTCTTGACTATTTCCATGAGTAGGACTGCTTTCGGCTGGGGGAGTAAAGTGGTATTGAGTTTGGGTGTGTTCCGCAGGCCTCGCTAGCTCCCGCTTGTGTGACGATTGTGCAAGACATCTTGCGACCAGAAGAAGAAACACAGCAGCAAAAAGGTTATGGAGATGAGCCATCTAGCATTGCTCCCTCGTAGTATGTAGAGAATTCAGCCAAACCAAGTACAACGCACAGCTCGACCTCCAAATACATAGTCACACCGTGACCACCGAAGCCAACTTCAGGCAGCGACTTCAATTTGCGGGACTGCCCCGGACCAATGGAATCTGACGACAAGTAATACGACCTGAGGCCTGAGGACTGAGTAAACTCTTCCATTTTGAACCATGATCATCCTCATAAATCTAACTTCGGAGAAACAACGGAATATAGTAAGAATACGGATAGGTTGGTTCTCGACGACTCCCAGGCTGCCAGTGGAAGGGGGGTCATATTCTGTGATAGAAAGAAAATCTTTTCATTACTTCTGCCGATATACCAATGACCATTGTCGAACAAATCGGATTAGCTTCAACTTTGATCAATTACTGGCAAGCAATATACGGACTGCCCGTTCATATTGATTGGGATTTTGGTTTTCGTCGCTGTCTACCTTCTTCAGCTCACAAGTTGTTGGGAATCTCATGCGCCACGTTTCCTGTCTTCATTTTCCCTCCACACTTAGTCGCTGCTTAACTTCGTCTCACAGTGCCGCACTCTGGATATCCTTCCGGTTTATAAAAGACTGATTCAAGAAGATGGTTACAGGAGTCTCTCGGCACTCCAATGCTTTCCTTCGTTGGACTATCCTTCACCTGAAGCGCACATTTGACATATAGGCTTCGACCGTCTTCAATTCCTCCTTTAAGCTCTGGAGTCTGTACAGGTCAGCAGATTGCGTGTGCGCCGGACGAACTGATAAAAATTGGCCATATTGTTGCGGCGCACGAGACTCGAGCAAGATCAATTCCCTCCCCAATTGCTTCAGCGTATAGTCCACCTAGTGTGACTTCTAGATTCTCATAGGCCAATCCAAATATATCGGTCAGCGACATCGAATTGACCTGCGTACCCTATCTATTTGATCCGGATGGAGTCCTGAGTACTCGCCAGGCATTGCGAGTGTCGTCCGTCAACGCTACACCTAGAAGACGTGGCATGTGCGCACTTGGCAGTTTTTGACTCAACAACTTACAAGAGTCCACACCAGAAGAGATCGTGCCATTTGTTGTCTGGTGCAGAGAATGTCCGACTTCAACAATTGAATTCTTCTTGCGTTGAAACCGGCGATACGGGAAGACACGTCATTAGGTCAACTGATACCTGCGCAGATCTTTCGAGGAACCTCGGACACCTTCTGAATCAATGGAACTTTTTGGAGACACTTTGATATCGACAAAGGAGGGAACGGGCTTTCCTTTTAGGACCATCCCGGGACGTAGATTTACGAGCTAGGAGGGATCACCATGCATTGTATTTGGTCAAAGTATGTTATGGCGTGTCATACATTACCTGCACCCTTTTGCTTCTGTCGGTGCTACTGATCATTCACACCTGTTATATCACATAACTTTAGGACTAGAATCTATGCATCCGCTCAACATCATGCTTCACGAATTGAAGCCATTCAACGTCTTCATACATCAGGATAGGCATATCCCGTTAATTGACTTTTGGTGGATGATAATTGGTTGCTCCCGGCCACGGACTGCCACGTAAAGAATGAGCTTGAGCTCATTGTCGACCGTGATAATTGGGCCTCTAAGATGTTCATTTATAAACGGTCATAATATTGCCTACCATGATGAGGGTTTCCGACACTATACGCCCAGGCATTCCACAACAACTATTCGCTCACCGACCCAATTACCTTGACGCAACACTTTTCCATCTGGTTCCTGAGTTCTGACAGGTTGTTGGAACACGTCCTCCCGACACGCTAGAAGTATTGATGTAGGTCTTTCACCTGTCCGGGTCTTCATTTATCCCACGGCGATATGCGATACCTATCAAGAGAAGACCGGCTGGTACATCATGATAGTACAGGATTCGGGGTCCCAACGACCTACGCGATTTTGCGACCCTGGTACGCACTTCACTGCCCTTAACAATGTGTTTCGATCACTGCATCCTTCAAGCTACAGACCGTGAATAAATGCTACCGTACCAGCGGCAAAGTTATCCGAAACACTTGTCGTTTTCATGGTATGTTTTCAATTTTTAGCACGTGTTTCATTCATTGAGACCGCAAACCAGCAAAGGCAGGTAGACGTCGATGAAAGGAACGAAGCGTTTCGGACGCAAGTAGCCTTTGTTTGACCCTCCGATGGTTCTTCCATACACTCAACGTGTTTCTCCCTCAGCGTTTTGGGATCATGATCTAGCGAACGCCAATCTTATGTTCTTTCCATTGAGAACAGAGATAATATCGCTAGGGTTTCGTCTCGACACAGTAACGAAGCGCTCTGTTGCTGAGAAACGGTGGATATTATATTTACGCCTAATCTGCAAATGTGGATGATTGCTCCATCGCTGATGTATCTAGATTTCGCCAAGCAACATATCTCCCAAAACAGGTCAATCAAGGGACGGAGGAAAATTCATCAAAAGAAGCAGAAAACTGAGTCAATGATAATAAGATCCTCGTTACGATCAACTTGGACAGCCGACGCCCACAAAATGACGCAATGTTTCTGTCACACACTACCGGACTTGTCACATGGATACCATATTAGGCAACTCCAACTCGTCACAGTTGGCAGCGCACTAAGTTTTTTAAAGCATTTTAATCCACACAGACGCTTACACAAGCGTTTGGATTTTTCAGGTTAGGAGGTTAGGTTAGTTGTTAGGTTGGCTGTTAAGGTTGGTTAAAGTTCGGTCTGTGGGATTATTGTTGAAAATCGCTAAAAATTACTATATTTGGCAATAGATTATGTAACTGATGTGTGACAAAAAACATTGCGTCATTTGTGGGACGGCCGTCTGACCGCCGACGAGCGGTACTATGGTGTCACGAGGTATTGAAAATGAACCTAGTAATTGAAAATGAATTTTCAGATTTCAAGTTGAAGCTTTTCTGTACCGGAATTCTACGGGATTCAATGAGATAGGTCTCTAATATGTACATCTTGTTTAGCTAAGGTGTACTGTGGTGAGAACACATTACGAATTGGTGACCGGGATGGGGCATTCTTGATTTCTACAGAAAACAGAGTCGGCTAGTCTAAAACTTCATCAAAATGCTTCAAAAAAATTCAGACATGATCCTAACATATGATGTATCATATTATGATACTAATTCTGTGGCTGCGAGATGGTGCGCTCGTCCAGGAGACAAGAAGCCAAATGCGTGAGTATGCATCCAATTCGAGCACCGCCCCACAACACCGGTACCTCCGCAAATGTCGAAGTTTTTAGCGCCAAATATACTGCTCAGTGCTGTCGTTAGCTGAGCTAACTGCCAGTGACCCTTCGTGACAAAATGCTTGAAAAAAAAACATCTGTCTCGGACGAGCGCACCATCTCACAGCCATACAATTAGTTCTAGAATATGATACATTGTATGTTAGGATCATGTCTGATTTTTTTTGAGGCATTTTGATCGAGTTTCAGACCAGCCGACCCTGTTTTCTGTGGAAATCAATCGGAATGCCTCATCATGATCCCGGTCACCAATTCACAATATGTTCCCACCACAGTACACCTTAGCTAAACAAGATGTACATATTAGAGACCTATCCCAACTTGAAATCTGAAAATTCATTTTCAATTACTAGGTCATTTTCAATACCTCTGTAAGAAAGCTGTCCGGACGCTACAACGACTACGCCAAAAGGCAGAATAATCAACAGTTGACCTGTTAACTACCGAACGGTATAATATTTATAGACCGACTATGGAAATTCGTCGTACGCGACTCGGAGTCTTACAACCTCGTGACACCAGCCTCAACGACAATACCAGTCTCAAATTGGTGTCTAATATCACATTGAGGAATGCTCAGCTGCAAAAATTGTATATCATATCAGCAACCCGGTTTGTTTGATACTTCATCAATTGATTTAGGAGAACTCCGAGTCCTCGTATAATAAGGACTCGACCTTAGGATGCATTCAAAAAAATCATTTTGGTTCTCCATCGGCGTATGAGATATGTAGCCTTGTCGCGCCGCTGCCTGAGTTAGTATTTTGATTTACCTATCTACTACTAGGACGGTGTCAAAGTAGATAAAAATACATGTGTCAAACTTTGTCAATCAAAATCAGTTGTGATGAAGGTGATGCTATACATGCAGTAACTAGTTACGTTACCTATGCGAATCGAGTCTTGACAGGGCATCTGTTTATCACTGTTGGGAATGTGAACTGGATGAAGATTTTGGTTTATTGCGAGGTTCCTTCGATGATAGCTTTCAACAACGGTGCAGTGACTTTCCTCGTTGCGTTGTTGTTCCCTTGCTTGTACGCCTTTGCTTTGACAGAAGGCCCAAAACCGCCTTCTACCCTTCTCCCAAATTCCTTGAATCCCTTCAGATCGAGTTCTTTGCTCCCTTCGAGACCGTTCCACAATTTTGATACCAGTTCTCCCTTTGAAGCTTCAACATTAACGACCATGAGTAACTCTCGTTTATGTTTTCCTTTTCCCTTGTTGAGCTCCTTCTCGTCTCGGAAGGAAGTGAGTATGCCCATTGCGGCGAGATTCCGCTCAGTCATCCATTTTTCTGTCGAGCTCCAGAATTGCGGATCTCCAGAGATCCAAGGTTCGAGACCGATTGGTACAGAAGAGAGACCTAGCTGAATTGGAGAAGAGACGTCCCAGGGAGGGGCAAGCGAATATTCTTTGTAGTCTCTACGGAGAAGGTCGTGCGTTCCTAGGTGTGAGACAGACACTTTCTTGGCATGAAGCGTGTTTGTTAGTTCAATGAGGGAAGGTATTTCATGTGGTCGGAGCTCAGAGTCTGATTTTGGTGGGGTTGACAGCGACGAAGAGGTTGCAAGAGTTGATCGAGGGAGAAGATATGCGGCTGCTTGGATATCGGTCTTCTCTGCCTTTCCACCGGGCTTGAGACCGTCCGTATCGATAACGATACTGGAAAGAAGAAGGGTTGCAAGTTGTGAGGGTATTTGAATATCATTCGTGCATTGCATTTCGATGAGAGCGGTTATGAGGGAAGAACAACTGCCAGTGGGCACGACGATTGTGCGAGGATTGGCTGTATCCTTGTACAAGCCTTCATCGTCGTGGTGATCAACTATGGCGACGACTTTTGCGTCTGGGTTTCCATTGGAGAATCGGGAGCCAAGCCGATTGTGATCCACAAGAGCAAACCTGTTTGACGGGAACGGGATAGATTCAGAGAGGTCGTCTAAGCAGAGCAGTTCGCGTCTGGAATCATCAAAGCCAGCTATTGATAGTGCATACGAGTTTTCAGCCCGCAGGTTGAGGTCTGACCGCGACGTTTGCGTTATCGGAACGAAAAGAGATTTATGGATCATTGTTCCGAGCCAGGCGTAGCCGAGTGCGCTTGCCATGGAATCCAAGTCTATCAACGAGTAAATATCTGTTAATCTGCGATTTTCTTTCAATAAGTATACCTCCTGCTTCATTTCCCATCACCACCACCCACTCTGTGCCTTTCCCGGCTTCAACATCTTGTAGATACTGGGACTTTCTTCGCTGAGCAAACTCTGCGGCCATTGCTGTCCTGGATACAAGGGGTCGGGGTCGGAGTCGAAAACCCCGAACACGTACTGATTGTCGCCAAAGTAAAGATGAAATGCTGTCGGAACAGCCCCAAGGGACAACTAACTCAGGCGGTGATAAAGATTTTGGCGGTTGCGTTTTGGGATAGAACCACTGCCTTTCTTGGAACACGCTGCTTAGTCACACATCGTCCCGCAAATCATAATGATGTCACCACAGTTCCAAAAAGGCAATATCCGGAATTGCCGGGCATCCGAGTCGGCCGGGAGTCACTTCAACTTGTTTTTCTCGTCTTTTCCCGTCTCTCAAAGTCACCTCAGATGTCTGGTCCTTCCCCCGGTCGAACACTGCGGCCCAAAACATCAGAACTTTACTTGTTTCGTACTGGTCATCGCGCTCCCAGCCTAGCTCATGACGCCCATCTGCAGACTCCTAGTCAAAACGCGCCACCTGTTCCAGAGTTACCTGTACCTGAACAGAAGTCTAGGCGTAAACTTGTAATCTTTGGCAAACGAAGAAAGTCTGGGTCTACTGTTTCGACCTCACCGTCTTCGTCAAATCCATCTTACGACAATTCCGATCAGAAGAAGTCTCGCGAAACCACGCAGTTCCGACGCAAAACTACACAGGGTCTTGCAAATCGGTAATTTGGCTCAAATGATTCACACGGATATCTTTCCTGACTACCGGTCTAGGCCCACTGGCGCAGTTTATCACGTCCAGCCTTCCGAAACAGTTCTTCCGCCTCTGGATGTTTCACCGCCATCTCTAGGGTTTTCCACGTCTGAATCCTTGATATCTTCTTTGCAAGTGCGCACTTTGTCTGGGAATTCTGGGCAGGGAACAGATATCCGTACAAACAATCGATCACCGATTAAAGGCCAACAACGGCCAATAATCACTGTCTCTGCTCCTGCATTTCGAAGTGACATTGAAATGGATGGCGACGTGTTTGTGTCTCCTCGCTCGGCTCCCTCACCACCTATACGCAATGTAGATTGCGACTTTGATAAATCAAAGCTTGATTCTTCCGCTCGTGTCCCCACAAGTCCTCTGCGTTTTCCTATCCCTCCTGCAGAACAGATTCCTACAGCCGCTTCCTTCCCTGAAGAAAGCCTGCTACGCAAGCATCAATTCGAATTCAACTCCGAATTTTCCTTTCCGAGCAAAATCACTAGTACTCCTGTCCGCCAACGACATGGCGGACGTGATGTTAATGTCAAACTTCAAGATCAAAATTCTTCCCACAGCAATGATTCTTCTTATATATTCGAAAAACATGTTTCTGAAACTGAACCCGTTCCGCAATCACCAAAGAACAAAAACAGTTGCAAACCGCCTACTAGCCCTCTTCCACTTCCTCCTGCATTTTGTATTGATTCCAAGGATCAAGTGGAGCAGTTTACTTCTTTGCCATCTGTTGGTACAATACCCTCATTACATCCAGGCATTTCTCGGCCCACTAGGTCCTCTTCGAGGTCGAAAACAGTTCTACAGAGTACGACCTCAGATTCCACTAAGCGTATATCTAGCTTTCTTGATCGGGAACAAGAGAAGGCAGGGGTCGGGAAAACTAAGGAAGTGCATGAACGGAAACAGAGTGGGGCCGCTCTGAAGGACCAAAGCCTCCTTCGAGCCGAGATGAGCGAACAGAGCGCACAATTAGATGAGTTGTCCAGGAAGGTGGCGAGCATCATTTCAAGAACAGAATTGGAGAGAGCTGGGATGTGTCGACAAATTGATGCACTGGAGACAGAGACGAGACATATGAAACAAGAAATCAGACGGTTGACGACAATTGTAATGGATGGGTATGAGTCGGTCAAAGAATCAACGATTGGTGGTTTCATAGAAACACCTCCATCGACTATGGAGGCGATTGGGGATATATTGATGACACCATCTGATATCGAATCTCCTCTATCTCCTTTTCAACAAGCTCGGCGTTTATTGTCGACGAAATTGAAGCAAGATAAGGTGCTGAGAAGAACCAATACCATGCCAGATGGATTTGAAGGTCTTAGAGCTGGCTCCCAAACCATGTCATCCGGAAAGAAGAGCAACAGAAGTAGCAGTCCCTGGATGATGGCTAGTTCTGGTCTACTTCCAAAGTTCGCCCCAGGGTCAAGGCACGGAACACCCGAGAGAGGACTAGGTCTGGAGTTCGCGTTCCCAGACTCGCCGGTGGTCAAGGAAAGCTTGAACAATTCCATTCCGGATACGCAAGTATCATCGTCATCATACTCGTCATCAGTCCCCACGTCGAGTAGCAGTACAAAATCGTTGACCAGGCCAGCAATTGCTCAGTTCCCTTCGGCAACCTCATTGACGGAACGGTTCTTGGGATTTAGAAATCGAGGCCGCGGTGAAAAGAGTCCTCCTAATATGGAGGAGATCTTAGCAAAGTTGAGGTCATTCGAGAGTCATAGCCCTGCCTTTCGGTAGACAAAGGATGTGGGGAATTTCGGTGTCTTTACCAGGAGCAGTGTACTACATATCATATGTATCAATTAAATCACTCACGTCCGTATAATTACGATAAGTTGCAGGGGCATAGATTATTTGACTCAGAGCTAAACTTGATGGGAACCCGCCAGTGTATGAGGTCGCCAGGTACGCAGAGCGAGGGAACATCTGTGTAAAACTTGTTTCTGTGTAAGCGCTGTGCGTGCAGATCGCGTATCTGAGCCCGACAGTAAGGATCGAAATTTAGTCGAAACAAACATTTTTGATCAAAGTGCACCGCTCTCCCTCTCCCTTACATAGTATTACTACGACCCGAATGTGCGCATGGGAGGTGAAAAATCTTTGCCGTTTGATGGTCGCTGGAATGTTTTTATTTTTATCTTCCACCGTTCCATTGATTCATTCAATCAAGTCGCCAACAGCGCATCGGTCTCATCAATCCAACTAGATGCGACAGCTTGATGGAGCCTGCCAGGCGCCCAAACCAAACAATGTGTCAATACGTTCTACAGGATGCATAGCTTGTGGCAATAGTCCGGTGCTCCAACTGTCATCTAGTCTCCAACACTTATTGATGATCTCTCTTTTCACTCTCCCTTTTCTGCTTCCAAGTTATTTCTTTTAACTTATTGTGCTTCCAGGACATCTTGTCCTCTTTCGGGAGTTTCTACCATGTTATCGTCCTTTATGAGCAAGCGCAAGGCCAAAAAGATCAGTCTCTTCGATGCCGCCCTTCGTCGCAGCGGCCCGCAACCACAATCACCCGAGTCGCCTGCATCCTTCTCATCCCCAGGTGTCTCAGAACTTCTGGAAAGTAGACAGGCTGTGGAGCGAAAGGCCCCCGCACTTCGTCAACCGAGTCGTTTATATGTCCCTCCACACCATCGAGAGAGTTCACCACGAGTATTCCTTGACATAAGGGCCGAGTCTTTGGACTGGTTCCCCCGTGAGATCCTAAATGGAGACATGAAGTTTGCGGTCCATGAACTTCCAGAAGGAAATGATGAACCAGAACTTCAGGCCGCAGATGATATCGATGTTGTTCTTATTCAGCCCGAAACTAAAAAGGTATGATCTTGTTGACCTTTGCGATGGTCTTTCGCTGACTCCGAGGTTTCTAGTCGTCACCCACAGAACCGCCTCCATCATCATCAAAATCGACGCAGTCATCTCCATATTCTCTGAAGACAGCCTCGCCCTCAAATGGATCCTTAGATGTTAGAATTGATGTAAGTTTCTTGATTCTCTTTACCGAGTCTGTTTGGTAACCTTACTCTATCCAGCCCCCGATACTTGGAGGCGTGCCTCGCAAACCTACGCCTGCTCCCCTGAAGATCCCAAGTAATCACCTCAAATTTCATGCTGCGCGATCCTCCTCCACAAGTGCCTCAGGAAAGGTGCACAATATCACGCACTCGTCATCAAATTCAGCCTTGTCTGGTGGTATTTCACGTCCATCATCGATCATAACGACAGATGATGTGTCCGCCATTTCCGGCACGACTTTAGCTCGTGCCCTCATTGCTAATTCTTTCAGTCTTTCGAGCGATCATGCAAGACCAAAATATCGCAGCGGCGGAGTAACGCGACAAGACTCTGCAACTCTTCCAGGAGGAGAAAACGGTCTTATCAATTCACCCTATCTCAGAGATAAACGGCTGTATGCTGGCGAAATTGTCAGCCCGGACTCAGGTCGTAGTTCTCCCGTACCGCCTGTGCCACCACTACCGCCAAATATAGACATGGCACCAGGTGCCGATTTTGTACATGTATCGAACAGGGTCAATTCGAACGTGAAACGGTCCAATTCATCAAGAAGTCGCTCACCTCCTCGTAGTTCAGAAGATCAACGAGGTTCAAAGCATATGTCATCGCGACATGAGCGGCAGTCATTTGCGCGTCGCGTTTCCCGTGCATCCTTCAATCTATCCCCAGTTCCATCCATGCCGAATACACCTGAGAAACCTGCTTGTCCCACGCCTTCCCCATCAAACCAGCACACGTCGTTTTCGGCCCCTACTCCCTTCCACGGAGACCTTTTGTCTGCCGGGACTACGCAGACTGAGAAGTTCTCACCTGGACTCCCCACTGGCAGTGTAACCTCGGCCGGTTCAGGCGATGACATCGACAACGTCTTGAATAATTATCAATTCGTTTCACCTTTTAAGTCTTCATTTCCAGTGTCTTCTCAGTTGCCCAATTTTTCCCCTTCACTCTCAGCAACGTCCATGCGGACCACAGATATACCTGCAAGTACGACCACTAAACCATCATCTGCAAGTATCTTTACGCCAGTATCTGGGGCTTGGATACACGGGAAACGTGAGCGTTACTTCCTACCGTTCATATTTCACTAGTTCTCATGCCATAATTAGGATCAAATGAAATTTATGCCAAGGCAACGCTTATTGAAGCAGGAGCGAGCGGATCTTCTCGCCTCAGTTTTTCCTCAAGGCATGGGCTCCTACCAATCGGCGACCTGCCTCGAGCAACACACTTGTCTCATTCTTCAATATCGCAAAGATCTGAAGATAGTACTGGCTCGAACACTGAGCGCCAATCTATCTCATCTCGAAATTCTATTGGTACACGCACTCCGGATCTCCTAGATTCTATGTTTCTTCCACATCGTCCGAAGGTTGCCGCTCCTACTCGTCCAAATCCCATTCAAGTCTTTCGCGAGAGCTTGGATTTGGAGTCGTACGATGTGGCTGATAGCGCATCCTCTACCACAGATGCGCTTCGCCAAACGTTTCCCGAAACGCCGCAAGCTTTCACTCCTCTGCTATCTGCAGCTTCACTTCTTCCTAAATCTTTCAGCATGTCAGCCAACGATTACATCTCTCCTGGCATGGTACCAAGGTCTGCTTCTGCTCAGCGTGGTATTAAAGGGCGTAGAATGTTTCCTCCCATGCCGAAAAGGTCATCTTCTCTGACCAACAAACGTTTGCCTCTCAGCAGTGCCAGACCTGGGATGAGCCCCATTCCGTCTACCCCTACACCATTGGTTTCCCCGTTCGATGATAGCACGGGTACCGACTCGAATGCTAAAACCTCACCTCCTTCTAGTGTGTCGAGTGCTCCAGGCGTCCTCATTACAATTGCGGAGCAGCTATCAGAACATCTTACATCTGATCCATCTAATACAGACACGAGAAACACGGATTATTCATCGACACCCATTACTCCTGACACTGGCAGTTCTGTTCTCAGAAGTACCGAAACAAGCAATATAACGACACCCGATTATTCAGATAAAGACAATCAGGGCAGCGGAGACATGAACCTTGGCTCAGCTTCATCGAGCGCTAGGATTGAGAACACCGACTCCTCGGTTGCAGATTTGGTTGCTTCAATCATTGGTGTCGCGGATCAGCGCATTTCAACAAACATAAAACCTCTTCCCCAAAAGCCCAAATCTGTTCCAATCGAGGCTCAGCGGTGCCGTTCACGATCTATTAGCCCATCCGTTGTCCGAGGACCAGTAGAAGCTTCCTCACAACCCTCACAACGTCATCGACATTCTGCGCTGCCTCAACCACCTCAACTACGCCAGTTCTTTCAACCCCCTCAACGTCTTCAGTCTCTTCAACCTCTACAGGAATCTGAAGCCATTCAGATGACTCAGTCTCATCAACCCACGCAGCCACCTCAACCTGTCCAATCATCTCAGCCACCTCAGCCCCCGAAGTTGTCCTTTGACACGTCCACCCCCCCTGTGTTCATCAATCCGTTTGATACCAACCGTTCTGAAGAATTATACATTCCTCCGCCATCTTCTTATCGAGCTGCAGTTCAGCCTGAAACCTCTACTTCCACTGTACCATCATATGGACACGAGCGGTCAACCTCATTCGGTGTGCAATCCCGAACAGCAGGATCAAGCACGTTAAAACAGGAACAATTTGAACGGCGGCCATCCGCTCCCACTGCTTATTCGGAGCTTGGTACAAGCAAGCGTCCTAGCCGTTCCAGACCCCCTTTGCCAGCTGGCCCAAGGAAGCCCAGTGCCGGCCGAGCATCATTGTTAATTGGAGGAAGGAACAGGAATGTTTCTGTGTCATCCGCGACAAGTGCATCCAATGTCAATGAAGATGGATGCAGTTCACGAAAGTCTTCAGAACGGTGTTTATATCAGAGAACACCCAAGTTCCAGACGACACCAGTACGCTGGCGAGGAACCCCTATGGATATAGCCAAGTGGACGTTCACCTCACAGCAGATGCAGCATGTCGTATCGCGAGCGATTAAGCAAACTGCAGATGGTTCGTCAATCAGGCTTCTGAAGGTTGAAGTTTTGGACAATGAAGTGCCGGAGGAGATGCATCGGCTAGAATTGTTATCTACCGACATCAAGGCTAGATATAAGCTGTTGGTCGGCAGGCGCAGGGAATTGTTGAACCGTCTAACAGGGCATGTCGTCGGGAGCGATTTAATGGATGAAGCAACACTCTATCAGACCATGGATGACTTGACCGAGGCTTCCGAGAATGTGGAGCAGTTAGCAGAAGAGCTTTACACTGTCACTGATCAGATATCGCAACTGAAGAGGCTTTGTGATATTCATACCGGGAGTGCCTTGTCTGTGGCGCTTAGGAAACTTAATGCGAGCTTTATACGTCAAGCTACTGAAGCTCAGTACTTGCGAGCAAGGGTTGCAGCTTTGGAGGCTTCTAGAGATGTTGCTTGGCCTCAGGATGTTGCCCACGAACTTGATGTTTTGACTAATAATTCAGCGCTTGCACAGAACGCGAATAGTCGTTGTGCAAGTTGGATCAATGCAGTTGGCAAGTCTGGCTTCTCAGGGGCGAAACCTAACGTAGGGCCAACGGTCCCGTCTAGTGCGAATAGTCAACTGCGCAATTCTGCATCTATTCAACAGATCAACGCAGCTGCAACGTCGTCTAAACCGACGTTTGCTTCGTCGATACGTACCCGTCACAGACCTCCAATAATCCAAACAAATGCTCCTGAACTGCCTCTTAACAGTCTGAGCTCTTGCGGCGGCGAGTTTTTTGCGTTTTTATATCATAGGGCTTGTCTCAAAGTTGTTTCATTTTTTTCCAGGACTTTATACCGGCATGACACCCAGCTCGGAGACAAGAGCATTAGCGCAAGCTCAGAAGGAGTTGTATGAAATGTTGGGCATCAAGATTAAGGATCTTAGGACTATGCCCCAGCGTCCGCACTCGATATCCAGTCTTGGCCAGCGAACGCCCTCTCCTGGGGTTGCTCTCAAGCGTCGAAATTCAGACCTTCCGACAAGCGCTAGGAATCGCGAATACTACTTCGATCCAAGCGCTAGCGATGTTAGTGCCTCCTTTCCTTGCTTTGGTTTTCAGGAGACTGATGAGGATTTTTTTTCGTTATTTAGCGAGAAGTTATGCTGGCCACACTAGGAATGACTGAATGATTCATATTTATCTAAAGTACACGTCCTGACGAATTTATATTATACGGCGAGCGGTTATGCTGGCTATGCTACATCGTTTTCATTTATTTATGATTTCTGTCATACCCTGTTGATGCATTTTTGTACCACTCATTACCCTCCTTGGAGCATGTCATAACGTTCATCCCCATGTAATTGCATACATTATCGCAATGGACTATTTTGATACTTTTTACATTTGTACCAAACAATGTGTCGAAATTCACAAGCACATGTCAACAGAAATATATATAAAAAGCAGGGATGAAAGCAAAGAACAGCACGAGACGAATAGTGGGGACAAAGGCGTGAAACAAATACATAAATTTATAACAATCCAGTCAGCAAATATAATGAGAAAAAAACCGTCAATGGCGAATCCTCTTCCGGCTGATGATTAAATCCCCTACTTCGTCTTCCGCAGGATGCTCAGAAGGTAGATTGTCGACTGGTTCTGCCGTAGGATGATCATCTTCCTCCAAGTCCTCCATTATCTGGTCTGGATCGTCGTCATCGGACCGCAGCCGCTTCTTAGAGAGGCTAGTACTTCCGGAGCCGTTGACAACGGAAGGCTGGGTGTCGAATGTGAACGAGCCGTTGGGGATCTCCGAAGACGGCCCATTAGTAGTTCGGGAACCGTATGTCCTCAACGGCCGTGGCGTCGCGGGCGCTTCCGGTTTCTCTGCGTCTGCGTCTGCTTCTTCTATTTCGTCTTCTACCTCTGGCGGCTCCGCTTCGGGCTCCGTTAGTATTTCTGTGAGTGTATCGCTATCTGACTCGGTGGGGGCGTGGTGTTTCGGTTTCGGTTTCGGTTTCGGTGTTGGTTTTGGTCTCGTTCGCAAGGATCTCCTTGCAGGCTGTCTTTCGGCAACAGTAGTTTCAATTTCGCTTTCTTGAGCCTCGGCTTCGCCCTCATCGCTGCTGGCACTGTCCACTGCCCCTTTGGCGCCTTTCCCTTTCGTCTTCTTGGCTTTTGTTCCGGGAGCTGTGACGAGCTGTATAAACATCTTGAACGACAAGAGAACTCGGGGACTACTGACCTTTATCCTTAGACATCACATTAGACAACTTTTTCTCATAGGCCCGTTGTGAGTCCCATATCTTCGACGTTGGTAAGATCTTCACTTTAGCCTGTGCCAGAACGTGCTCCATATGGGCTTTACTAAATGTTCAAAACGCCAGCCGGTAAGCATGATAAAGAGAGTGAAGCGCAGCGAGAGCATAATCTTACATTTTCAGGGCATCCCTGCTGTCAATCGTTGAAAGCAACGGAACCAAAACTTTGAAGAAGTCCGCCGCTTTATTACGCATGCGCTTGTTCCCGGTACTTTCGAAAACGCCCAGTCGTTTGCCAATCCAGCTTAGTAAGGACATTTGGACTTCGACGGCAACTTTGCTGTCCAGACGACCGACAACGGACAGTTGAGCACCGCGGATCAAGAAACATGTCGACAGGAGCTTCGCCAATGCGATACAAGGTTCCTTGGAGTGCTCCACCCCATCAAGAACCATAGTATACGACTGTTTGCGTACCGTAACATTAGAATAAGAAGAAGAAAACGGGGGCATGTGACACACCTCACGGAGAGCTTGGATGATGACTTCACCGACAATTTGAGCATGATTACCGAATATCCCCTCATGGCGAAGGATCTCGACTACTGTCTTCGCACATAGATCAAATGGCTCTACCAAACGGTTGTAGTGTGACAGGAAAATGGCGCCGTGCCTATGATGAACGGCACCGGTATTGATGGCACGTAAAAAGGTTAACATGACCCTTATGAAAACATGTTCACGCTGTAGCTCTGCAACAGTCTTGGGACCTATCAACGAGAGTCAGCCAGGCGTAATTGCACGATCGGAGTTATCCATACTATTAGAAGCATCAGCCATCTTGTCTTTCTGCTTCTTCCCTTTCCCTTTCTTAACCTTTTTAGTCTGTACTTCTGTTTCCGAGCCTTCGCCATCGCTTCCTTCGCTTCCCTGGTCATCTTCGGGCGGTGGTGGATGCAGCTCTTCTAGATACTCTTTGAAGCGCTCGATCTCTGCCTGGACAAACCCGGCACAGCGATACTGAACCTCGTCGTCCAAGGACAAGGATACGGGAGCCGCCTCCAACTCTTTGCCATCCGGCCCAGATGTTGTAGATGGACAAAAAAGAATGTGAAGATCCATCAAGTTTAGAAAGGCCTATGTCGTCTTCGATATCAGTCATCCAAGTAAAAGAAACCACACGTCGACTCACCGCTCTCCTGACACCTTCTACCGTATTTGACTGTGTACCCACAGCATATTCCAACAATTTTTCCAATACAGAATTCCGTTGCTCCATTAAGCTCTCCTCCAGGCGTTGTTCTTCAGGGGAACGATCTGTACTTGGTGGTAAAGCTTTGGTTTTCCAAATGACATGTACTGTGAGTAAATTTAGCGTTTCGGATACCATCTAAGAAAGATAGCTCAGCGAGCAGCGAGGCACAAAATTCCAGATAGAACACACCGTTTCTTCCTCCTTATACCCTAATCGACCTCGTTCTGCAAGAGCACTGACTATATCCCAAGCGCTACTTTGCTTGCCGCCTTCGTCTTCTTCAAGCCATGAAATCATATTTCGTATTTTCGCAAAGGCCGCAAGGCGAGCACATATATGTGTCAAAGTTGACACCTCGTCTTCAGTAAAGGATGCAATTTCAAGCTCGTCACGACCACCAACAGCATCTCGCAATGACGTGGAAAGTTCATCTTCGAGTTCCAATATCTTGGTATTGTTGGTATTCGAAAGGCTGGTGGCGTTCATGAACTGTTGAATTGCAACAACCGCATGGACAAGGACGGTTTGTGAAGAATGTGACATAAATTGCTTCGTAACATCCTCCCAAAGAGTCTCGTAGGACTGCGTAAGAGAGTGTCAAACTTGGAACCCACAGACGACGATGGGGATACTTACAGTCATCATTCTCATTTCGAGATATAATTCGAGATTCATCAGAGGCGGGATTAGAAGTACATCAGCAATCCTGTTGTCGTCCGTTTGATGTTTGACGAACAATCGAGGCAAACCGTTGATCAAAGCTCTGGTGATGTCAGAGGAGACCGTTTCCTCTTCACCCTATGAAATGGTCAATACATGTAAACAGGCCGTAATTCGAAAGAAACAGACCTTCTTCCCCCCAGCAGCTTCAGTAAGTGCTTTTTTAATAGAAGCAACGAAGATCTCAAGGACCATGGCTTCCTCCACTTCCTCCAGCCGCCACGCGTCATCAACTAAAGACTCATCTGCGACCTGATGTCCGTTTCGCCCAGAAGTCTGCGTTGCATCGCCTTCGTCTTCAGCAGCAGATGCCGAGTGATCCAGAAGCAGGATATCCAACAAGCTTTCCCAATCGCTGATCGGGTCGATCTCGGTCCAAAGGACTTCCACAGCTAATGCAGTTCGACCCTTCTTTTGCGGATCCATGACCGGGACAACCTCTTTCAAGGGCTTAACTTGGGAAGTACCTTCACCGTTGCCATCATCATCCTCTTCCTCGCCCCCGATTGTCAGCCTGTCTAAGGATGCATTCCACCTGACGAGTAGAGTTGCCAGCGCCTTTACACGCGCACGCTTCTTCTCCAATAAACTGGCCTTTCTGCCAACCAGCCTGTCTTGAACAGCGTCTTCCCATACACCTTGTACAAAATTGCTAACTGCCTTCCTAACCCTTGGATCTTCGTCAAAAACCAATAAACAGAGTGTTTCTCTCTGGTCGTCTTCAAGAAGACTGTGGCCGTCGATAGCTCCTAGAACTTGAATTACCGCGACCCTAACGGAAGTTTCAGTATCACCCGTAGCCATTTGAATCATCCTTGGCTTGAACCGCTCAGTGAAAGTCTGGAGGGAGCTTATATGGTCCTCTTGCTCGTAAGCTCCTGCTAACGATTTAACGGCCTCCAGACGGACGTGCATATTGTCGTCAGAGAAAACCCAGCCGACATATCTCAAGTATGCTCCATCGAGGAAATGACCTGGATGCTTTTGGAACCAGAGACCTAATGCACGAATACACTCCACACGAATGGCCCAATCTGTATCCCGGTAGCGATGCACGAAAACACTAGGAGGACGTTAGGGGATAGCGAACAGGGGGATCAAATGAATGATTACCCATCAACAAAATCTTTGAGATACTCAGAAAGCTTGGTCCGGCGGTCTCGAATTGCAGCAGCTTTGGCTTCAAGTTCTTTATCACGACCCGTCTTCGCCTTATTAGAGCCTTTCCGCTTGCGTTCTCCCTCGCGCTGACGCCCGACAACCTCCGCTTCCTTCTCCACAGCTGCAGCTACGTGAGCCAACGCGGTCTCGATTTCAAGAGCAATAACGGTGGCTGTATGCCTAAAGCCGCGCACTTGAGAGGAGGACATCGACGTAACCCAGTGTTGCAGCGTCCGCATGAGTTCAGTGTTGTACAATTTACCCAGTTCGGCAGATGAGACGACGAGTCGTTCGAAGAATTCGGATAATGATTTACGGAATTTTTTGAAAGCCGAAAGCTTCGAGACAAGAGGATAGACTGAGGCAAGGGAATCATTCTAAAGGCGCATAAGTATGGATTGGGATCTGATTCTAGACGGTGGACCTAACGCACCTTCTTTAATGCATCAGTGACATCTTCAAGGACGTCTACTATGCCATCGTAATCCGCAACTTGATCTGAGTCGATAGAATTGTTACAACCGCACGCGCGTAAGATACAATTGATGAGTTCTGCGAGAGTAGCATCCGGAGACTGGGTGAGGGATTCTAACAGGTCTTCTACAATATTTTGCAAATCGGCAGATTGATTCATGAGTGCATCTAAGAATAATGATTGAGCTGTAAATAGGATAACCAAAGACTGAACAAGAGGGACGCACTAAAGAGGGGGTTGTCACCACTTATATTAGTGTCCTTGGAGACCTTCTCAGCATCAAAAGTCTCCGTGCCTTTCGCCTTCCTCGTCTTCTTCGTGGTTGATTTAGGCACTTTTCTAGCATTAAAGGCTTTTGCGACGCGGGGCCTCTTGGGGGCTGGGGCTTTGAGTGTGGCCTTAGATTTCCGTTTGGACCCAGTAGTGGAAGGTTTTCGTTTGGGTTTCGAGGCTTGAAAATCCTCTTCGACTTCCTCAACGTCTTGATCCTCCGGGTCAGAACGAGGCTCAGGGCTATCGTCGTCAGTATCATCGTCGCGTTTCCGTTTCTTAGCATTTTCTGTTGCATTGGTTAGTGGACAGCTGAGGGGCTTGACCTCTACTCACCTGGGACGAAGCGGTCGACTTGTTTCTTCTCTCTCTGAGAGCGGCGAGGAGCTGGCGGGGATGGACCTATGTCTGTCATGCCGAAATCTGGCGGAGGACAGACGCGTCTGTAAACTCTGGTGCGCGTTGGTGGCACGAATGGGAAGCTTGGGCCGGACTCTGATCACAAGCCCATTATGGTTCTGTTTCGCACGAACGCTCCCTGTCCACTCTCGCAAGCACGGGTCATCTAGTTGAATCTCTCTCCATGCACACATGGACCTTCGATCTGGGTGTGCAAACACAAGAGGCAGTTCAGTGCCAGTCGAACAATGAATTGCAGCAACCTTAGCGGAGAGTATTCTTTAGAAAGTGCTATTGAACGACGATCTGCTAGCTACGAGTCTCGTTATAATTCATAGACTTCAAGTGGGACCTGAGGAGAGCATTCGACCATCAGAAAACCTCCTCCTGCGTAGCATACAAGTAGAATTGTGAACCCTTGATAGAAGAGAAACAAGAACCGTGGTCTGTGGTGATAAAGACGAAGGCCATTAACTGCGATTACTAAATCAAGTGTGGGCAAGCGAAGCTCACACGGCAACCAAAAGCTATGCACGTCCATCTCAAGACGCCGGATCGGAACTTGCGAACCCCCACTGAAGTCCTAGCCATCCCAGACTCTACGGAATATCATGTTGTTACCCAAATCTCCCTTTCTTCCTTCACGGGTTCCGAGATGCTACAGACTCTTGTCCACCAGAGCATCCACGATCTTGAACTCGCTCAACATTCCTACTTCGTCTGAGATACCTGGAGTATATAACGGTAAATGGGGTGGTTCAGGTGATATCATGGAAAGTGTTTGCCCAACTACTGGGGAGATTTTGGCTCGTGTGCAATCCGTAAGCCTGCCCCGCTTTGTCCATTAAACTGGTAGCTCACTCATGGATTGTAACATAGGCATCCCCGAAAGAATTGCACGAGGCTCTCGAAAATTCTCGTGAGGCATTTCATTACATCCGTAACGTTCCAGCACCTAGGAGGGGTGAGATACTCCGACAGGTTAGAGAAGCTCTTGCAGCAAAGGTGTGTTACTCTCGAAATACTCTCAGGCGTCGCTTCATTCTCCTTTGTTGTCTAGCGGGATGAACTTGGTGCATTAGTATCCCTCGAGATGGGCAAAATAAGCACTGAAGGTATTGGTGAAGTCCAAGAATTCGTCGACATTGTGAGTCCAGCGCTGCCATGTCAACTCGAACATTATTTGTTTTATAATCAGTGTGATTACGGAGTTGGCCTGTCAAGAATGATGAACGGGAGAGTCATCAGCTCCGAACGACCTGGCCACTCGATTCTTGAAGGCACGTTGATATTTGAATCCTCTTGCTCAACTGGCTCACATTCAATTTAGTTCCCAACCCCCTGGGTGTCGTGTCTGTACTCACAGCTTTTAATTTTCCCGTCGCAGTTTATGGTTGGAATTTTGCTCTTTCTCTTGCGGCAGGCAATGCCACGCTTTGGAAACCTTCCCCATCCACACCATTGTGTGCCATCGCAGTAACAAAGATCATAGCCCAGGTCCTGGAAAAGAATGGAATTCCTGGTGCTGTATCAGCCTTGGTCACAGGTGGAAAAGATGTTGGGGAAGCTATTGTTGAAAACACAGGCGTCGACTTGGGTACGCATACCACCATTGTTACTTTGTATTGTTGTAGATTTTATCAAAATATCTATCAGTATCGTTCACAGGAAGCGAAGGCGTCGGACGGATAGTGGGAAAAGTCGTCCAGTCTCGCTTCGGTAAAGTCCTGCTCGAATTGGGCGGAAACAATGGTACTCGGTATCATTTCTCGTTCATACGAGCCTTCCATTAATTAAAATCCTCCAGCGTCGATCATTATGCCAGACGCAGACCTTTCACTTGCACTTCCAGCTGTGTTCTTCGGAGCAGTCGGAACAGCAGGTCAACGATGCACGTCGACTCGCCGACTCTATCTTCACCGGTCCATTGCTGATGAGTTCCTCTCACGTTTACAAAAGTTGTATAAATCAATTCGTCCGGGAGATCCTCTTGTTAAGGAAACCCTCCTGGGACCCTTACACACCTCCAATGCCGTCACGATATTCTCCAACGCGGTCCAGCACTTGCGATATATTGGTGCAGAGATACTTGCCGGCGGAGAAAGATACAGCCAGTCGCCACTCGACAAAGGCAACTTTGTTCAGCCGACCCTGGCTATTCCAAAATCTTCGAATCCGACTGATAAGATATGGCGGACAGAGACATTCGCTCCCATTCTGAACGTTGCTATCTTTGACGAATTGGAGCAGGCCATCGAGTGGAACAACGACGTACCTCAGGGTTTGTCCAGTAGTTTGTGGACGAGGGATGTAAGGAATATTGGGAAGTGGATTGGACCGGCAGGATCGGATGCTGGGATCGTCAATGTATGTTATGTCTCATATTGTTGACCTTTTTCTAATTATTCTGGTGTAAAGGTGAATGTCGGAACGAGTGGTGCAGAAATCGGTGCTGCCTTCGGAGGTAACAAGGTTCGTCTTTGATATTATTTTGGTTGGGCTATGGTATGCGTATACTCATTGTTATCTTTGTAGAGCACCGGATGGGGTCGTGAATCAGGAGGCGATGCCTGGAAGCAATACGTTCGCTGGAGTGCCTGCACAATAAACTATTCTGATGCCGCGCCACTAGCTCAAGGAGTGGATTTCAATGTCTGATGTTGTAGCGCACCTATCTATTTGATACGTTAACGCGCTTGCTCACGATCGCGCCTATATACCAGTTATTGAACGCAGGGCAAGTGAGGGATTCGTATAGTGAAACGGATTGTGGCAACTTAGAACGCTGAGTAGAGCACTGCAGATGCTGTTTCATCGAATAGCACGTACGAAGAGACTGTGCGTGGGAATTTCGGGCTATGATTCTGCCGCAACGAGGCTTGGGCTTCCTAACTCGTGCCACTGTTTCCAAAGACTCGACTGATCTTTTTGCATGAATATATCGAAACTCTGTTTGTTATTTCACATATTTCTGCTTTACATCAGACTGCATCGCTTGATCAGTCCGTCTTCGCGTTGGCCGTGATCTACGAATGGTCCGGGTTATGACAACCAATGTCATTGGATAACTTGGATTCGGACTTGCAACTGCAAGAATACTACCATCATCGTCTGCCCCAACACGCAGATTCCTGAATACACAGCCCCACGATCTGTTGAAGAAAATATCACACATCATATATAGATTGCAGTTCTATGACACAAGATTCACCAGCCTCATTCCTCGACCTCCTTTTTCCGCCAGTCTGCCTACTCGTTGTCTTGGGTAACCTCTCAGTCGTGCTCTTACTATTTCTGGCGACGAACTCTTCGACGAGCCTGCGGAGGCATCTCTTTTCGGAGATAACATGATGATGATAATTCAAATTGATTTCCAATTTGATATCACCATTTGTCCTATCGACCTGTCCCACCCACTACAGCTCTACAGCTATATATAATCCTTTCTGGATTCACACAAACATGTATTGCATGGTGGCAGGACGCCCGTCTTGTTAACTCCTCTCCTTTGCATTGGCACGATGTCCACTATACTTCGGACCCTTCCTCTCGCTGCGTATCTTGTGTCATATGCTCTGGCTACTAGCTTTGCTTTGTGTGGTGCAGACTGGGACTGGGTATTGAAAATATGTCGTTCGAGTCCCTGTGTCGCTCTCTCATATCGTGAATTAGGCGAACAATACCGATGGCCAAAACCCTTGTCAAGTGGCAGGCAGCCTCGAAGCAGCTTGTCAAGGTTCAGGTATGTCTCCGTTGGGGAATGTTAGCTTGATAGCCACTCTGAACCCAAGATTGAAGGCGAATATGTACTAGGTTCACTGCAGCCTGGAACAAACTATCCGGCTCCACAGAAACATTCAACATGTAAATGCAACACAATCATGTATAGGTACGGTACTATTTCCCAATTCCGCTTGTTTATATTCAACGATTGTGACAGTTTGTACATGGCTTGCACTGCTTGTCAGAACATGACGATCGAGTCGTATGCCTTTCTTTCACATCCCGCACGCATTTTAACAGGATGTCTTCATTAAAGGTGGAACTTTTGGCATCAACATTGCGATCAAGTATACGTGGCACAGTGAGCATCTTTCGAATGATAGCGAACATATGTCTTTCAACTTTCATTCGCAGATATCCTGACCGCATCCCATCGGGAACTACAATTCCCGGCTGGGCTTATTTGAACGTTACGGTATGTTTATGATGAGTCCCTCAATCAAGTCCACCTCAACTCGGACACAGATATCCGATGTGTTTGATCCCGTAGCAGCCAAAACTGCGAGACTAGGTACGTCGTCCTGCGCTTGTATGTGAATCCACCCCGCTCAATGATTCACTGAAAATATCGGCGCGCCCACATCATGCTATATTCTTCCCAAAAAACTTCATTCCGTTATTCCTACGACTTCCGTGTGTATATTGCATATTCAAACACCGGTTGCAAAACCTCCAGGAGCCGATACATCTCTCATGTCATCAACCATGTGGCCTGTCTTTGACTCAGAATCCCATATAGCTAAGCTATATTTGAGGTCTGACGATCGTAACAGTATAATTCAACCCATCGATACAACCAAAATTCTAGAATCTTCACCTAGTAGCACACCATTTTCGTCTCCACCACTATTGTCGTTTCTACTACCGTCGCCTCTACCACCACTGTCGCCTCTACGACCACCGTCGCCTCTACCACAACCGTCGTCTCTACTACTATTGTCGTTTCCACCACCATTTTCACCGCTGGCACTATCGACCTTTAGCACACCACTATCGACCTCTGGCACACCACTATCGCCTAGTGCTTCTCAAAGCGTCACTTCAAGTCAACCTAGACCCAGTTCAAGTCTGAGTACCCTTGAACCCTCCTCATCTCCAGCAGCAAGTGGGAGTCCCCAGTCCAAATCTTCAGGATCGTCACTCCCACCACAAACACGCGTGATCATTAGCGGTAACATCAGCATTGTCGTCACCTAAATTCTTTTCTCCTAACAATTCTTTTCCCATAGCTTCTGTGTGCGCGTTTGCATTTCTCCTTGTTGTAGGTGGTCTAGTAGCAGCCTTCATTCGCCGGCGCAGAAATATTACTAGGGATACTTCGCATGTATCTCCTCAATTACAATTTCCACAACATCAAATGAAACTCTATGTGAGTTCATTTGATTCTTCCCTTGTATTTTCAAGTCAAAAAACCCGTTCGGCATTCAGAACCCGGATGACCCTTCGACATTTCCCCCCGAGGTTTTTGTGAGCGAATACAGCCAGGCTTCAAGCGTGTCCACCATCCCTAGATCTTTGAAGTACACCGGCGCAGCTGAACTCTAAGGCTAGTTCAGATACACACACAGACATAATGGTTTCCGTATACCCATAAGTATCTTTCGCAATTGTAAATGTAATTTTCAAAACAAATCCTGCCAGTGAAGATAGCTATCTCTGATGAGAGATCATGGACACCGATGTAGTGCCTCAGGTTTTGTCCAGCAGTTTGTAGACGAGGAACGTCAGGAAGA